>JAMKCH010036220.1:0-29628 GCA_023653785.1 Ophioderma brevispina
AAAATTTTCACTGCATGCAAACCCATTATGGTGCGCATCTTCTTTGCCATTTCAAAATTTGTGATACATGCGGCTTAGGAATGCAAATGAGCTAATTAAATATGCATAATTGCTTAATCGCTTAAACAATACATCGGATATGCAAAATTCCTTTACTACATGAAAAACGACAATGCCATACACAGGTCCGTAACCAGGGGGGTGCACAGGGCCGTAGCCGGGGGGGTGCGACGCACTTCCCCCAAAATTACAAAGGTCCGCTTTTTGGTGTTGAAGGTCCGCTTTGTCATTTTGAAGGTCCGCTTTGTAAGGGTTGTGCTGCACAGTATATGAATGAATAAGCAGTGGTTAATACTATTGTATTACGCATTGCTGGTGTTATTAAACTGTTTTTTGAGCGCTGCTATGATGTCATCTTTAAAAATTTGTTTGATGGTGCGCAAAAGGTCCCTTATTCTGGCAAATCCGCACCCCCTCCGCACCCTCCCAAATAAATTTCCTGGCTCCGCCCTGGCCATACATCTTTGTGAATCATCTGGAGGGGGAAGGCGGAGGTGTTGAGGAAGGCTGGGGGGGGTGGGGTTGGGGGTGTGGGGAGGGGGAAATGGAATGTGGGGTTTTTTATGAGCAAAAATTAGCTTTAAAATAAAGCTATTAATAGGCCACTGCATCATTGATGCTCTGGTTATGAAAAAAGTTACTGTTTTTTAAACTCTTGTATTCTAAAGATGAAGCTATAATTGGACACAAATTGCATGCAAATCTACTCATCACTCATTTCTGGACGATATTTCAAGATGGCAAATGGGGAATTCCCTGAAGCTGATGGATAATTTTCTGGCAATAATGTGTCTCAAAGTGTGATTTTCTTTTCTAAAAAATCCCAACATTAAACTGATCGTGTAACAGAAAAGTCTCCGATACTGGACCCGACTGGACTGTACATGGTTAGACGTATTCAGACACAAACTCTATGATTCGGGCTGCAGATGGGCAATATGCTACCACCTGAAGGGGGTATATATCAGGTTTTCATCGTTATTAGAACAACATTTTAGGAAAAGTAAGTGATTTATGTCCATAAAACTTCTCAAAATTGAGATTTTTCGCTCTCAAAAAATAAAAAACGCGACCCAGATTTTTCGATTTTTTTTGGGTCGGTCGGGAAAGGGCAATCAAACAATTTTTTTTCTTGGCCTAAGCTTAGTGGGGGTGGTGGATGCGAGATGGCTGTGACAGCTAGAGTGAGGTATGGATGGGTGAAGTTTAGGGAATGTGGGGAGTTGTTGCAAGGGAAAAGATATCCTTTGAAGATGAAAGGAATGGTGTATAAGAGTTGTGTAAGATCAGTGATGCTGTATGGGAGTGAGACGTGGTGTCTGAGCAAAAATGAGATGGGGATTCTGAGGAGGACAGAGAGACCAATGATGAGAGCGATGTGTGGTGTGAAGTTGATGAACAGGATGAAGACTTGAGGATTTGATGCAGATGTTGGGTTTGGAAGAGGCGATGGACCGATTGGCATTGGTATGGGCATGTGTTGAGGAAGGATGACGAGCATGTGTTAAGAAGGGCTTTTGAGTTCGAGGTGGAAGGTTTGAGGAGGAGGGGACGTCCAAAGAAGACATGGAAGAAGCAAGTGGAGGAGGAGAGTTGGAAGGTTGGGTTGAGGATGGAGGATGCATTGAATCGGGTGAAATGGAAGGAAGGAGTAAGGGCGGTTGCTGCGAATGTGAGGTGAATCCTGCCACTCCCGTTGACGGAGATAAAACCGGATTTAAAACTTTGGTTTTAGTAGTAGTTTAGTAGCTAGACAGTAGTATCACATTTGCATATACATGGTGCCCTTGAATGCTATCATCGATGTCATCTTAATTGCTCAATCAATTCCCGGGATAGTTATGGAAGATTTTACTACAGAAAATATTTGCAGAATGTGTTAGAGTTCCCATTGAGAAGGCACTATAGCACATCGCATACAGGACTATAGCAAACTAAAAAAATAAAGCACAATGCCTTGATGAAAGGCTAGGATATGAGGCATATTCCTGAAAATGTTAAAAATACAAAAATCGCTGCTAATTGGAATTTTAATGCTACTGTAATTGAAGTGGTATATGGGGTACAGGGTGAGTAAAAAAAAAGTACAACCAAAATGGGGGAATTTTTATGAAGAAACCTTAACGGATTTTACCACATTAATTCACGAAATAGATACCCTGTTTAATCAGCTTTCACAAGAATTTTACATTTTTGAAATCGATCAAGACATTCAAAGGCTACGGTTATTTTTGTGAAGGCATCCATTTTCAACCCTGAACAAACTGCACACCGACTGACTACACTAGAAACTCCTTAACAAGCACTGTGAGGCCTTCAAATTAGATTAAACCACGTATGATTCTTTGGCACCACGCGTATTCCCCCCAAATGCTAAGCAAGACTGAAGTGTAGGAAATGATTATTTAAGATTCAAATTGATTTCACATTTCAATGCTTTACTATGATCTGTTGTGATAGGCATATGCATGTATCTACGGAAGCTTTACCTGCCATGGACAAAACCATGCAAGGTGAAATAAATGCTGACAAATTGTTAGAACTTAAAGTGTAAAAGTATTCACATTTATGATATCTGATGTCATTTTATAGTCTTACCCAATGAATAGTAACCAGACATTTTCATTCGGAGAAGAGGGAGGGAGGCAAGACAGGGCAAACAATTAAATTTTGTGGGTGCTATCACGAAACCCATTTTGCAAAGGCGAATGCGGACTAACTATTAATAACTATCCAATTTAATACTTTTTCACTGATTCTCTATTGGGCGCCATAGGAGCAGAGGATTTTGTAGTGGGGGATCCCCCCTGCCCCTTACCCTCCACCCCCTCACCAATGGTTACGCTTACTGGTCTATACCTAAACTATGATTCCAATGTGTAATTAATGGAAGGATATGCTGCAAACCCCCCCAAAGAAAGATGAACACAAACAAAGAATACTCTCTGGGTTATACTAGCGTGAAACTTGTTCGGGTCTTTCACATCACGGTACTTTTTCACTTTTCAGCAACTGTAAACTTTTGACGTTTGTGAATCTATTTTAAAAGCCGTTAAATTTTTCTCATAGAGCTAACAAAACAGGGAATGTAATACACGAAAGAAAAAATTTGAATAGCACAGAGGGTTTCCATGAAAAATCGCTCAATTTGGTGTACTTTTTTTGCTCACCCTGTATATGTTAACATACTGGATCTGAAGCACCAATAGGATGTTGTGCAACCCAGGTTGCAATAAAATTACTTTTATCATTCAAATTTAAGGATTAACGTAATTGGGTTTGTCATACAACAACAAGGTTGAACACCAATATTGCCCTGATTGGATCAGATCTCATCACAGACAAAAGTTTGGGCAGGAGTCCAGATGTTACCCCTTTGAAGTTCTACATGTAGCAATTCTTTTTTATGTTTGGCGTTGGGTTAGGGTACTTGTTACTGTAAGGCCATATAAATAAAAAGAAATGCTAAAGGGGGGTACATACGGAAACGCTTTTCAATATTTGAAAATAATTTCATCTGAAAAATAATAAATTGTATGTTTTTCTTAGTTTCAGGCAATATCCTACTAACAGAAGAAGATTCTAGCAAGAGGAAAAAAGGCCTCGTACTTAGCTATGAGTATGCAAGCCAAGGGCCTCAGGCTATAATTTCAGGTCAGTTTATTGGTGGATGATAGTATAGTTACTGGGGATAAGTATAGTTTCCTGATAGTTAGCACTTGTTAAAGGACATTTCCAGAAAGGAAAGCACCCCCTATTTTTGTGTCGCCTGAAAAAAAAAAAAAAGAGTAATTTTCGTGGAGGCACAGTACTAATCAACAGGGTTGTAGGTTCGATTCCCTCTCATCCGAGTCCAAGTCCGAGTCCCCCAGGTGTCCGAGTCCAAGTCCCCGACGTCCCAAGTATCGAGTCCGCGTCCGAGTCCTTCATGTAGAAGTCCCGAGTCGAGGCCTTGACCAGAATAGTTTGTACCAAGTTAAGCTTCGCTCAAAGGTTGACCACTTCGCCCTCTTGCAGCATGGTGGGAAAATGTGTTACTAACAAAAAGCAGCTTCACGGGAAATTTGGTATCAGAGTAAATTTTGCATTTGTACTATCCTAACGCAATCTGTTTCTAGCCTCTCGGGGGGAATGAAGGAATTAGGGTAGTCACAAATTCAGAATTGGTTTTGAACCATAATGTGTCTTTGTTTGATGATTCACAATCGATACATTCTGGGCCGTAGCTGCATTTTTCTCAATGTGGGATTTTGAGGCGATTCAGTGTCTTTAGGGTTAAGAAATGTATACAAGCAATGACAATGCAGTTTCAACTACTTAGTTCTCAGGTTAGAACAAGGAGGCAATATTTATTAAATCTAGCCCTGGGGAGATGGACAGCACACGTGATAGCCCCAGGAGGCTAGCAGACATTGAACGCACCTCAAGTAACACGTACAAAAGGTTTTGAGTGATTAAATATGTAGGACGACTGACAGGGACCCCCGAAAACATAATTTCTAAGTGCCACAAGTGGTGCCTTAAGGAGAGGGGACCAAGAAAGGTTTGTACAGGGGTCAAAGTTTTAAAAATTTATCCAATCGTGCTGAAAGGTATACAATGTTATCTGTCTACCACAAGGATTCAGGAAAGTTAAGGAAAAGATATAGTGTACTTTCAACCCACGTAAGTTTAAGGCGTTATAGACTAAAAGACTGCAAATCAATAAAAGGGGCTTCAGTGGTACAGGGTCAAGGTTTAAAGTTCCTCCGATTGGGATAAAAAAAACGGTGCATGCAAATTATTGGGGAGTCAGAGGATCAAAAATAAGGAATAGTTTTGAGGGTCCTGAATCCTGTGGATAGAACAAATAACATGGTGCACTTTTCAACATGATTGGAATCAATTTAAAAATTTGACCATGTACAAACTTTGTCTTGGCCCCCCTCTCTTAAGGCACCAGTTGATGCACTACGACTCACGTTTCAGGGGTCCCTGTCAGTCTGACAAAATATTTAATCACTCAAAAATTTTGTACTCGTGAGATATGTGTAACAAATGTCTCCTAGCTCCAGGGTTATGAATGTGAGAGAAAAAACAGGATAATGGACGGTCGCCGTCAAATCCGGCCAAGCGGCAAGGCATATGGGTTTTTTTCAACGCTTAATTCGCTGTCCATCTCCGGGAAGATTAAGAAGATTCAATGACAATGGCAATTTGAACTTTGCAATATTGTAGAAAATGTTACATTTTCTAGAAAACCTTGTTCTCTTGCTATGCTTTTGACTTGAGCTATGCTCACCAATTGATAAACCGGGGATAATGAATACATTAAGTTACAAGATCATGTTTATTTATCATAATAAAAGCACAATGACAGTGATATTTATAACTTGCAATTTCGCTTGGGGTTTTTTGACGGCAGTTCCTTAAGGTCTTGGGCATCTTGGATCAATGATACGAATGGAGTTCAATGCACACGAGCCACAAAATAAAATTGATAGCATAGAGTACAATAAGGTTGGTTGGAAAGTAAGAACTTTCGACAGTTACTTTACATGATACAGGAGCCTAAAAACGAAGGGTAGGACTGTCATATTGCTCATCGGTAGTCAGGTACTTGTCAAATTGTATAATCGATTACTTTTTCTTTTCTGGTGGTTTGAGCTAAACATTGTGCAAGTATGAAGTTCAAGCGCAAATTTGATAGCAAAAAAAAAAGAGGTAATTTTTTGAAGGACTGCGGCCGAAGTCCTCCCAGGACTAGAGTCCTGAGTGTACGAGAGGAGTCGCGTCCTGGGTGTCGAGCCGGTCCGGACTCGAGTCCGCAGTTCGACTCGAAGTCCTACAACATGCTAATCAAAAATTCTTTCTGGGAATTTTACAGTCTTGCCTGCAAAATTCAATTTTTTTTACTTTTTGAGTGAATCACTGACTGATAGTGCTTTAAATGGCTATGTCAAACATTGAAAGTGAAGCTGAATGAGGAAAGCAAAGAACAGGCAATTTGAAAGCAGGCCAATAAAGTGGTTGAGGACTACTTGTCTTAAAATAGGCAGTTTACATGTCTCAAAAACTATTCCTATAAAACTTGCGATTAAAGCTGCAATTTTGTAAAGTTTCAGAGCACGTCATAAATGTTAGGATCCGGAACATTTATGCACAGAAAAAATCACCAAGAAATGCAACAATCTCCACACAATAATGCCAAACACGCAATTTTCAAAAAAATTGAAGGCATTATTTGAGGTTTATATCCTGAAGAAAATGCTTGATAGTGGCTTTTAAGTGCCTGCAAGGACAACTATTCCATATACAGAATGCAAAACACATTACTTTTTGTAACTATTTCAACCCTTTATGTTTTCACCATCAGAGGCTTTGACTTTGCCAACCATTTCTGTGAATGGATAATGGATTACACATGCAATGAACCACCCTACTTCAAATTCAAACCTGAAGACTTTCCAACCCGTGAGCAGCAACTCGTCTTCATCCGTTCATACCTGGACTGCTTCCCAGCAGAGCATGGTTTTCAACATGGGAGTAGAGAAGCAGAAGAGGAGGATATTTTACTGGAAGTTAAGAGGTAAACAATGGAGGATTGGCATGTAAAATTTGCATGATTTGTCTGATTTTTAGATCATCTCTTTCAATCGGTGAAACCTTAGGCAGCAGGATTTGTATGTTAGTCAATAGAGTTTTAGATGCAATATTTGATGTGTATACTTGTATGTGAAACATGGAATTCTTTTGTTTGATTGATTCATGAAAAAAAGGATTCCACTTTCCAAGTACAAGCACACACAAGGCACATAGCATCTAAACCTGCCTAGTTGTGAGGTTAAGATGCCATACGTGGTGCGTGTACTAGTAATGTGAAACATGGAATTCTTATGATTGATCCATAACAAGAGAATCCCACATTCCAGGTACAAGCACACACCCCTGGCATATGGCATCTAAACCTGCCTAGTTGTGAGGTTTAGATGCCATATGCAATGTGTCTACTTGTACATGGAACATGGAATTCCTTTGTTTGATTGGTCCATAACAAGAGAATCCCACATTCCAAGTACAAGCACAAACCTAAATCTAAATCTGCCTAGTTGTGAGGTTTAGATGCCATATGCAATGTGTGTACTTGTACATGAAACATGGAATTCTTTTGTTTGATTGATCCATGAACAAAAACTTCACATTTCAGGTACAAACACACTTGGCACATGAACATTAAAGCTGCCTAGTTGTGATGTGCATTAGCATGCCATAAATTGATCTGCAGGTACTGATGTGAAACATGGAAGGCTTTGTTGATTAATCAACAACAAAAGAATTCCCCTTGCATTCCAAGTTACAAGCACACACCTGGTTACATGGCATCTACACCTGCCTTGTGAGGTTTAGATGTAATATGCACTGTGTGTAATACTGTCCATTCATTAGCTTAGACAGCCCTCGGTTTTTAATTAATTTTAGAAGACATGTTATGGTTGTCGGGGAAAAATTTCGTGGAAAAAAGTTGGTATTCATTTAACTACCCAACAAGATTTTGAAGGTGCATGCTGAAAAGTATTTCTTCACACCCAATCCTATTGAATTTCTGCGATTTTTGGCCATCATTCGACAAGGAATCGGAACAGGCCAAATATTCGTAATGAGCATAAACTTTTTCAGGAATAATCCATTATAAGATAGGTGTGTAAAATGTTGATGTATCCTTGTAGACTTGGATGAAAGAAATCAATTAAGTCCATACCAGACATTGTCTTTTAAGGCGCGCGAGCTCGATCGAGCGCTCATGCGCGCCTTAAGTGCTTTATGTGAGCGCGATTTATCGCGCGCCTTAACCAGAATCCCAGACCAGAATCCTTCCATATTGGTCATCCCTATAGTACCGCGCTCGGGACCGTGCCGTGACAAACTCAATATATTTTCTTTAATCGCAATTTTTCTCGCCACTGTGAAAGCATTGGCAAGCACCGTACGGTTCATGCGTGACCTTTACTGCAGTCTCTGTAATTACCGCAACGTGACGAAGTGACCTGACAAACATGTTTAACCATCCATCCGATTTTTTAAGCAGAATCTTATGATTGTTTTACACTTTTGTAAGTTTTTGTTTCGTGAGTAATCGATAAATGTCTTCTCTTCGTACAAGGTTTAGCGGAGGTGAAACTTTTTACCTTAAAATTTTGACGTTTTAGGGAGATTGGTTATAAAGAAGGAATTTATTGACGGCAGCGTGTTTGTCATAGAGAAGTTTGGTGGCGATGTATGAAAGACGAATATCTTCACAATTCAGCATATTGGATACAGTGCGGCAAGAACTCATTAAACAAAGTACACATCATTGACATATGACGGAACAGTATAAATCATCAATACATACTGAACTGATTTCCTTTACACCAATGTTGGACTGAAACACATAATGCATTCCCTTCTGAGAAGTGAATGCCCCAAAATACCTATTTTAAGCACCCTAAAAAAGAGAAAATGGTCCTCAACCAGTGACCCCAGTCACACCCGTTGCCATTAACTCTTCCTCAATTCCGTTTGGCAGGCCTGACCAAACGGACGCGTGTTAACGCAGCTCTGTCATTAGGCAAGCAAATTAAACTGAGATTTTTATACTGGACTCGTTGTCTTCCATACGGAATACTCCTACTACTAATACCATAATAAGCGGGATATATTACTTGTATTATATCTGGATTTTCATAACGCGCTATTTGGACGGAATAACCAGCGACTTTTACGCCCTCGGAGAGCTCTTTCTTAGGTATCCTTTTTTTTTGCGCCGCATGCGTCATGTTATCTGTGTAGCGGTAAAAGAGGTAACAAAGGCAAGCCATTGCCGCCACGGTGTTGCGTGTTTTGGATGCCTTTTGCTTTTGTGTGAGCCTGTTTCTGTTTCTTGGTAGTTGCAATACTATCAATAAAACAGTTTCTTTTTGGTTGAGTGTGTCTATTTTTATTCTTCTGCTTGTTGTATTTTAATAAAATATGTGAAAACTGACTTTGAAATTCCTTTACCGTTTGTGACTTTGTTACCGCGACGGTAATCTTTGTCTCCGCGTTGGCGGGCCGGCTCTTACCGCGGCACGCCTTTGTTTTCATCGCATCGTATTTCGTTCTCGACACGCGCGCCCTTTTGCTCGCTTAACCCCACTTTTCAGCGTCTTTGCGCTGGCCGCCGGTACCGCGACCCTCTTTTCCTCCGTGCGTTCATTACGGGTCCTGCTTCCGCTGGTTCGCTCCATTTGGTGCTTGTTCCTTTGCGTTGGCCTTTCTTGTTTTTCAATGGTTTCGCCATTGAACACAGTTTCCCCCTGTTTATTTTTCGCTAATTGAAAGTGGGGGGGGGGGTGGTTTTTCCGGGTCCTGTCCCGAGGTTTCTTCCAGGGCCGCCCCGCTGCTTTGGGAGCACCTAAAGATGTTTGTAGCGTTGTGTAGCTTCGGCTACTTCATGTCGTGTTTAGTAGGTGGTGGCGTTTTCTCTCCTTCTCCTCGGGAGTTCCGCCCGTCCTACCGCGCTACCCACCGATAGGCCGCTTGCTCGCTGGTCTAGCCCTAGGTGCTTCTCCGGTGGCAGGCTAGCGCGGTCTGCTCTCCTGTTTTTCCCTAGGGATTTTGGCGGCTAGCTGCAGACAGTGGCCCGTTATACAGCCTCGTTTGCTCCTAGCGTGCTAGTCGGGGGTACGTGAAGCGTCTGGCCGCACTCCTTCGGGGTGTCCTTGCTGACTAGTACGCTTGTGCCGGCGCTGGCCTCGCCTGATTTATGCTCGTTGCTAATTAATCTGTGGGCAGCTGGCTTGGTCTGCTCTGCCCTTTCCCTGTTGGATTAGGCGGCTGCAGTCCGTCCGTTAGCGGTGTTTTGGCAATGGTGACGCCCGGATTTTCTCGGGCCGATCCATCCTATACCAGGTCCCCCCGGCGCTCGTAGTTTTCGATTCTCGGACTCTTCGCAGCCAAAGCTGCTCTTTGCTGTGGTACCGGTCTCGGGGCTTGCTTCGTCCAGCCCGAGGTGGTTTCCTCGTTTCCTCCCCTCGGCCTCCACGCCCCGCTTCGGGCGGCGCGGGTGTCGATTATGCTCGCTGCTCCCGCAATGCTAGCCTCTAGCCACGTGGTGTCCATCTGGCTCGTGCTGGCATGCTTCCCGGCCTTCGCGGGCTATGTGGGGCGCCGGGGGGGGTGGGCGGCGCTTCGCCAGGTTGCCCCCGCTCACACGCGGGGTAACCGTGTGCGTTTCCTGTGCGTTCGTCCAGCGCTAGTTCCTGCTACGGTTCAGCCGTAACGGCAGCACACCCCGCTTGGCTAGCCGCAGTCCCCGCGGGTTATCTGGCTTGTGCTCTTGCTTCACCAGGCTTCACTGGCTAGGTGTGCGTCGCAGCGCTTCGCAGCGTTTGTCCCCCGCTCACTCTGGGGTTGTTTCGTGTGCGTTACTGTGCGGCTCGGCCAGCGCTATTCCCGCTACGGTTTCCGCTGTTACGCACACCTCCTTGGGTGTTTTCGTTACGCACACCTCCGGGCCGCATGGCTAGCCTGCTATCCCCGCGGGGGGTTATCTGGCTCGTGCGTTGCTTGCTTCACACAGGCCTTCACGGCTAGGTGGGGCGCGCATCGCTTCGGCCGGGTTGGCCCCCGCTCACGCGGGGTTCCGTGTGCGTTTACTGGTGCAGCTCGGCCAGCGCTAGTTCCCGCTACTTCCGCTGTTACGGTACATCCTGTGGGTGTTTCCGTTTCGGCGCCCGCATGGGGTAGCCTTCGGGCTTGCCTCCATGGGGGGTTCAGTGCAAGGCCTGCAGCAATGCCCTTTCAGGGCGTGCCCCGGGCGCATGGTGGCCGTTTTCCGCCGTCATCGCGTTGAGTTCCGGTGGCCGTTTATTTTTTGATTCTTTGATCAATTATTCCGCGGTCGTTGGCGTTGATTTCAGGGCTTAACCACAGCAATCTGGTCTCCTCTTACGGAGGCTGTTGCTCTGGTGTTGTTTGTCCACCTTCGCTGGTGTTGACTTTTCACCTCTCGGCGCCGCGACCTGTCTTCCTTGCGGGATGTCAGCGCCGCCTTGGCTCTCGGGCATCCCTTCAGGGATGCTGTAGGTCTCGGTGGTTCTCTTGGACCTACTCAAGTCTGCTCTTTTGCGGGGTCCCTACGGGCGGCCTAGCTTGGGTGGGCTTCCCCTGGCTGGCATGTCGGCTTCCCTTGGTGTAAGCTCGCCAGCCTTGTGTAGTCCCTGGTTACCGCGTCATTCTCTGACGTTGCTCGAGCTTCTGCATGCATGTGCCCTATGGGGGGTCTCCCTGCCCTTCCTGTGGTGGGCCTAGCCGGCCTCGGCCTGGGCATGGGGCGCGTCCTGCCGTGCTATGGCTTGCAGCGTCGTCGGGGTCCAGACCTTAGCCATTATGCACTCGGCTCCCGGCCTCTATGGGCTTTCAGCTCTGGGTCGTCGGCGCTTTCCTCGCTGCTTCGCTCGGCGCTGACATGTTGCTGGCCCCGGTAACCCCTAGCCTCCTTTCGGGTGCTAGCCTGTCCATTCCGTGTGTCACCTCGGGGACTTTAGGCTCTGGTCTCTGCCAGTTAGGCGCTGGGCCATCTATGCCTTGGCTGTCCTGGCTCTTAGGCTCTGGGATGTTAGGCTACTTCTCTCCCCACCTAGCCTGGTCCCTGCTGTCTCCCTCGGGGAGCTTGGCTCTGGCTCTGGATGCAGCTTCGCTGCTCCTCTTCTGGGGATCAGCGGGGCCAGCGCCGCTTCCGAGTCGGGCCTAGTGACAGTTGCCGCCTGGCGTTAGTCTCGTTCCCCCTTTGGGTCTAGACCGTGTTTCTAGCCTTGGCTTGATTCTGGTCTTTGGGTCTTTAGCCCTGACTCCTTGGGAGGTCGTTGCCTATAGACCTTGGCGGCCCTTGACTTCGCCTGGCCTAAGCCTTGGGGCTTTCATCGTCTGGGCTTGCTCTCGACTTAGACCCCTTCATCTCCATTCGGGGTAGCTTGGCCCTGGTTCTTCTTCCCACGCAGCTTGGCCGGGCCCTTGTCGGGCCCGGGCCTGGGCTGATGCTCTGCTGCTTGGTGTAGTACCTTGGCCCCCTTCGGAGTTTATGAGGCCTTATGGCCTATGCTGGTCTGGCGTGGCCCCTCCCAGGGCTTCACTGGGCCGGCTCAGGCCTAGGGGTAGGGGGCTCTTATGGTCCTTCTCCTTTGCTTGCAGCACCCGTATGGGGAACCTGAATCATTTGCACCTTTGGCTGTTCTTCCTTGCCCTCTGTCCTCACTTTTGTGCGGCGGCGAGACCTCGGCCACTCCTGCTGGTGCCCTCGGGGCCTCGCCTGCTCTTGCCGGTCTCGGGTTCTTGTTTATCAGTAGTCTTGACGCTGATCTCAGGTTCCGTCATTGGTTGCTTGGCTCCCACCAGGTGGATGCCCTCGCCCCCTCTGGTCTCTGTTCCGTCCGTGGCTCTGGGGTTTGGCTCTGTTGCCTAACCTACCCCCGTGCTCCCAGGCGTAACTCCTAGCCCTTGAGGTCTGTCGACTTCGCCTGGACTATTCCGCCCACTGTTTGGGTCGGTGTCTTGACCGTGTGTCCCTTCTCCCGCTTGTTCGGGAGTTAGGGGCTGGCTTGACAGTGTTCGCACATTTCCTTTGGCTCCCAGCTACTACCACCCTGTCCCTTGTCTCCCTCGGGGAACCTGGACATAGGTTTTGGGTAGGCTCGACGATGCCCCTCTTTGGGGCTCGTCGTACGCGCTTAGCGTCGGGCCTTGTTCCGGGCTAGCGTTGGGGCTCGTCCGGACCTAGCGTTGGGCTCGTCCTGGAGCCTACCAGGGTGTGCTCCCGATTCGTCGGGGTCTTTCTTAGGGGTTCCCCCCTCCCCTCCAGCGTTTTTCAGGCTCCCCGTTGTGGCGAGTCACTCTTCAATTGCGGGCTTTTTCTGGCCACGCCTTCTTTCTCAACTGTGCTGCCTGTGGGAATCCCCGCGACGGGGTTTTCCCTAGTTTGGTGGGTTCGCAGAACTCGCCTTCACAGGTGGCTTTCTTCCTCATTTTGTTTCTTGCAGTTCTTGGCTTGTCTTCCCGCCGTGCCTTGCGAGGATCTTGTGCTTCCCCTTAGTACCCTCGGGTCCTGGGGGGCACTTTCAGTTTCTCTGGCTCCTCTCTTTACGACCTGGGAGCCCATGACATGGTGGTCTACCCACTTTTCCGATTGGGAATTTTTATCCCCTCTATCCGAGTCGGTCAAAGTGACCTGAAACTTTAAAGTCGGTTGGGAGCTTCTATCTCGCTCCCGGTGGGAATGTCTCTGGGGCGTAAACCCACGCTGTGAGTCATTCTTCCCATTTCGGGCCGTCTCGAGTTTGGTTGCCGAGTTGGTTTTAACTACTCCCTTTTCTCGAGGCCTTGGTGATCCTTAAATCGGTATCTCACCCGTTCGGGTAGCACTTCTCCGTGCTCCCTTCACTTTCTTCTTTCTTCTCTCCTCGGGAGATATTGTGTCTAAGCCGCTATGCTGCCCGCTGACCTCTTCTCGGTGGCATCCTTATGCAGCTACGCAGCTACTTGTTTGCCGCCTCGATACCGAAATCGTCGTTCGCCAGAAGTTCCTCCTGTTTGGATCCTTTCTGTCCTTCTTTAACGACTTTGTCACCTCCTCTCTGCTTTCAGTCGCCACTGGGTTAGACTTCTGCTCAAAAAGGGCTTCCCGAGCAGTTAGAGGGCTCTCGGCTCGGGTCGCCTTCTCCTCGGAGGCTCTACTCGTGTTCCTGCGGACTAACCCTCTGGGTTCTCCCCTCTAGTAGACGTCTCGGTGGGTTAAACCCACTTTTCTACCTTTCGGGCCAGGCCTGTCTCTTCTGGCCCGCTCTGGGGAGGTGCTAGTTTATCATTAATCTCGCCTTTTTTTTACTTGCTTTTGCGTTTGCCCGGGTTCTTGGTGCAAAGCCACGCGCCCCCCCGGTATGCTGAGTCTGCCTCGTGCTTTCCCTCGGTGGTTCTGCACCTCCGAGACGAGGCCGGAATCGTCCCTCCACCTCATGACTGTTACAGTCTTGGGTTGGAACTTTTCGCTTATTTTGAGGCTTTGTTGCTGTTTCCGATCATCCGCTGGGGTCCTGATTTTCCGGTCAACTAGCTCAGAGCCTACCACAGCCAAGGTTGTTCGGTTCGTCCTTCCGTGACGTTGGTTCGTTCCATGACTCCTGCAAGGCGTCCGTTTCTGACCCGAAACCTAGTTCCCTCTTGGGGTCTGAGTTCTAACGGCGAGTCTCTTGGCCTTAAGCCCCCCAATCGTCCTTGGGTTGCGGCGTCGCTCTAGCCCACGCCTTTATTACTCTTTCTGGTCCCTTTTCCCTTCTCCGGCTGGATTGCCATAGCTTCCTTCTTCCTTGTAAGCTTCTACTTCTTCTTCCTCCTCGGGTCAGAGGTCGGACTTTTCTCCAGCCCCCACGGGCTGGGCCTTTAGCCTTCATTCAGTCTCTCACCCTTTATCTCCCCCGGGCCTCCCCTCTCTCCTCGGGGTTCTTCTGTGGTGCTCTGATTGGACCCCCCTCTCTAGGGGGCCGCTCCTCTGTTTTTTGGGTTAGGCTTCTTTGCACCGCGTCTTTACGCGGGTCCCCTTGCGCTTCTCTGGTTCCGCTCCCGGATCCCCTCATTGGTTCGCAGGCTGTGGAGGCCTTGTTCTCCGCCTTTGCCGCGGGGTGCTTCGGGCCCTTTGTCCAGGGCCTACGTCGTCCCTCCAGTCTCTGGTCTGTCGAGCCTTTCCTTCGCCTATTCCTTAGGCTTGGGTTTTCTCTGCGTGATTCGCGTGCTCGGCTATCCGCCAAAAAACTTTGGCCCGGTCTTTTAATCACATTATAAATTCTGAGGTCCTCTTACTCACCCCTGGTGTACTCACTATCTAGGTAGTATGCTTCCTGACTTTTTGGGATCTAGATTCCATGTGTTTGTGGGCTCTGGCGTTTTTGTTTACCTTTGACTGCATCCTATGGCTGCTCATCTTAACTATCATGTTCCAAACCTCCACTGAGTTTGCGTAGTCTTTGGTTGATTGACCGTCCTTATGACATAATATTCATTCAACGGTGGTTAATGCATTGTTTCAGTCAACATTGGTGTAAAGGAAATCAGTTTTCAGTGTAATGATTTATTCAAAAACACATTATGTTTTATAAATCATCTAACTGAAGCCTGATTTCCTTTCGAATGTTGACTTCCCGTCCCGCTTCCAGGCCCCCCCCACAACATGATATGTTACATGCGTTTCCGTGTGGCTTTTGAGCCAAACGGGATTGGGGAAGATAATGGCTAACCGGGTGTGACCTGGGGTTCAACTGGCTGAAGACCATTTTCCTTTTAAGGGGTGCTAAAATATGTATTTTGGGGCATTCCACTCTCAGAAGGGAATTCATATGTTTTCAGTCACTTGGAAAGGAAATCAGCTTCATTTAGATGATTTATACATACATATGTGTTTTTGAATATTTGTCACCAACAACAACGGGAAGGGGCCTGGGGTGTCGGTTTTCTATGTCTCTACGAAGTAAGTTATTAGCCTGAGTTGAGGCAACAATTTTCAAGTTATTTGTGAAATTTTTGGACTGGGGCTAAAACGGTAAATTTTTTTACATGTCAATGCAACTTTTCATAAATTTTATAATTTCTACTTGGCTCACTGTTAGTGGACTACTGTAACTCTTTTATGGATGGGCCATAATGGTTTTGCTGCAGTGTCGGTATTCAGATTTCAGTCCACAAATCCCGAGCCTGAGGGATACTTGTACCAAATTTATTTGATATCTGAGTATACTTTATATTTAAACAGTCCTATAAACCACTCCTCCCAATTTGTGCTAGTTTTGCAACCACTTCCTCCTCTACCGCTCCTCCTTGGAAGCTCCGAGAGCTTTAATAATATCGCTCGCCCTGCTCATTTCAAAAAGACGATGTCTGCATACGGAATAAAGCCCATGAACACTATCAACTCTATAAACTCGTATACATGTCTGTTATTTGGTTATTTCGTGCAGAATTAGATGAGGAATACCAAAATGTTTTTCAAAAAAAAATCGCTCTTTGACATAGAAGGACATTGATCAATATCTTGGCAATGCTTAAATGTATAAATAGCATCTATTTATCCCGGGGACTTTATTATTCCTGACAAAAATCTGTCGCTTTCAACTTTCAAAGAATACAATACATTCTTTGTATTATGTCCTTGTTTAAGAGAAGATGACAAATATGGCGTAAGTCACTGTCCGACCAAGGAATGTTCTGGTCCGCGATATTGTTCGCAGTGGGTATCGCTACATCGATAGTCCCTTCCTACCTCGTATGTAAATACTAAAGACTCACCTCACATGTCCATTTGTTAATGGTACCCAGACGTTGGACAGATCATTTGCAACTTTGAGGGGAAAGGGTAAAATTTCAATAGATTTTGTAGGTAAAATTCCATTCATATGTTTTGAAATTTAAAATCCTTTAGGTAATTTGGTGAATATAAACTTTTCTTTCACGATTTTTTCCCGACACCTCTACCATTTTTTAATATTACCGTACTGACCCGAGTATAGCCCCATGCTCGATTATATCACCCACCCCTAAGTTGTAGGAAAATTTCAGAAAATGTCTAAGATCCGTTTATTATCCCATGCCAAACAATTGGCCTACACTGACTGCAAAATTCGGAAACCTATCTTCTTCTAACAACAAACCTTTTAGCCTTGAACTCCAATGATATGCATTTTCCAATACACTGAATAGAATTCCATATTTTAATCTTAATAACCATCTCAAGAATGTTTCGAATGACGTCTGGAACCATTAAGTTAGTGCAAAAACCCAAAAAATACATTTACAGTAGAACACAGCAGAAGACCAGTTTTCTGAGTCAACACTCTCAAGGCTTTCTACTTCACTCAGACTATTTCTACAATATTTTTTTTCACTCTTTTTCCATTATTTCAGTATAAAAATAACATGTCCATACAAATTATTCAGTTTCATAAATTCATTCATAAAATAGTTTTTTTTGGTGGATTTTTTTCTGAAACGAAAAGATAATTTGAACAAGGCTGTGTGAGGGTCCACCATTTCTAATAACACTAGATAGCGAATCCCGCTCAAAAGCCGTAACCATCTTTTGCCGCGGTGCGTACTTATTTCCATAAGTCCATAGCGTGGTGTACCAATTGATTCATATATTCCCTGGATTTACATAGCGTGGTGGACAATTTATTCATATATTCAGCATTTGCGTAGAACGATGTACCGTTTCCAGGCCACAGGTTGCGGCGGCATGCGCGTACGCGGGCGCGTTTCGATTGGATGAACCGTAATGATTTTATAAATTTTCAAAACACGTTTACGGTGGCCTTTTTACACGGCGTACGCTATCTAGTGTTTAAAATAAAATCATGTGGTAGGGTCAGAGGGCATTTTGCAGCAAACCAAATATGGCCGCCGCCAAAACACCGATGCAAATTGGTTCAGTTTTCCCGACTATTTTTGTTCGTTTTTGCCGTTTTTTTTGCTTAAAAAAATCACTAAAGTTTCATTATAGTCTGGTTAGTTTACATGACAAAAGATGAAATCTACTTCAGAATTAGGGTGGAAACTACGTACTATCGAAAACAGCATTTTTTCAACAGTCTGGATTCTTCAAAATTCGGAAGTCTGAAGTGGCTGTACAGTGGTATGTGGCGAGTAGGCAAGACATTTCAACTCCGGCTTCGGGCATATTCGGTCATTATCCCACCCCCAAATTTCAAGGTATTTTCAGCTTTAAACATGGTGGGACTATACTCGGGTCATTACGGTAATTAAAAACCGAGGGCCTAAGCTAATTGAATGGACAGTAGTATGTGAAACATGGAATTCTTTTCTTTGATCCATAACAAAAGAATCCCACATTCCAAGTACAAGCACACCAGGCGCGGATCCAGGGAGGGGCTCGCGCCTCCCGGTAATTCTGCAAATTCTTGCAAAATCAGCCTATTTTGGACAAGTTACAGCCTTTCAGCCCCCCGGTAATTATGACGTTTTTCAAATCCTGGATCCGCCCCTGCACACACCTGGCACATGGTATCTAAGCCTGCCTAGTTGTGAGGTTTAGATGCCATACACGATGTGTGTACTTGTATGTGAAACATAGAATTCTTTTGTTTGACTGATCCATAACAAAAGGATTCTACATTCCAAGGACAAGCACACACCTGGCGCATGACATCTGAACCTGCCTTGTGAGGTTTAGATGTCATATGTAATGTGTGTGCTAGTATGTGAAATGTGGAATTCTTTTGTTTAATCCATAACAAAAGAATCACACAAGCACACACCTGGCACATGACATCTAAACCTGCCTAGTCAGACTCGGTCTGTGTGTACATATGTGTGTCTGTGTGTACATGTGTGTCTGTATACATGTGTGTGTACATGTGCCTGTGTGTGTACATGTGTGTCTGTGTGTGTACATGTGTGTGTAATATCACATTATTAATTAGTGAAGTTAGGTGCTAGGTCCAGTAGATAAATATTCAAAACATTTTTTTATTTTCCCACCAATTCAACAGCATGTTTGAAATCATTCACCAAAATCAAACAACTCTCTGTTCTGAATTATTACAAACAATCACAAAATGGCTGCTTAAAAATCACATGTCAGCAATCAAATTGATTATTTTGATGCATTTGGAAAGAACACTCAGCTGCATGATCATTAACTATAGGTGTTTGGCCATGTCCAAAACAGAACGCACTTTTGGTTTATATTTGCTGTGAAATTTACACTACAAACTCCCATAAATGACATACATATGTATTGCAATTCAAGGATTTTGAAGGAACAAACAGTTTAGGTCAGGTCAGACATATCTATGCATTTTCCTTAGGAACAAACTTGGTATCTTGATAATGTTTAATTTACTTGCATGTTTCAGATTTGCTCCAGTGTCTCATTTCATTTGGGCCATGTGGTCAGTTGTCCAAGCTAAGATTTCTCATGCTCAATTTGGATACATGGTGAGTATACAGTGTAATCATGTATTTCATTACTGTTTTTCAGTTATTCTGAAACAAAATTCTGGCTGCTCGCAATAATTTGCAATAAATTCACTAGTTAACATCAAATGTCTAATTTATATAACTTTCTTGGCACTAATAGCACTGTAAGTGTTGATATGATGTTAAACCTAACACCTCACCTCACCTACACGGGGGTGTGTTACTTCTGGAATAGCTCATTTCTGAGAGAGCCTACACAGTATACTAATTTATATACCTCATATATAGATCCCTGTCATCTGATTGGTTAAAAGTGAAGGCATAAATTCAACTAGCTTCAAGAATTGAACCAAAAATGAACTATGCCCTGGGAAGAGCGGGCATAGTTCATAAACTATGCCCGGGACACTCCTTCCCAGCGTAAAAGACTGTCGTATGAACTATTCATCCGTATTATGAGTGTACATATTGAAGCTGGTGTAAGAAATGAATATAAGCAGACCATCACATTTTGTTTACACGTACTGTGCTGTAGTGTAAGTCTGATACAAACAAGAGCAAGGGAATGGCTGAATCGCAGCATCAGTATTCATGCTTTGAGCTTGTAGATGAAGATCTGAAAGGAATCAGAGATGCAGCTCATAAGGCTAATACCAAAATACACCGTGGAGATATTCAAGGATTATAATTTGACACCGATGACGGCCATCTGCAGGCCGTGTAAAAGTTGCTGAATTCTGTGCTGCAAGGAAAATTGTACGCATCTTGCCGACAAAAAAATGGCAAGAAGTCGATTACGGCGATCCGTTTTGGACTCCAACATCACTTCCTCAACACAAGAAAGGTTGATTGCTAATTCTTCACAAGTTTTGGACCCTAAATTACACAAAATTGTTAAACCATGCATGCACGCCATGGCCTACACACATGATATAGGCCTGTGTTAGCATCCTGGCTTAGAATGTTTTAACCAATCAGATGACAAAAATCTATATATTCGGTATATAAAACAAATATTGACTGCTTTTTATTCGGAGCATGGTTGAAACTACATGATCCTCGGTGATCTCGAAACCATACTATGCCCCTCGGATTACGCCTCGGGCATAGTATGGTTTCGAGATCACCTTGGGCCTATAGTTTCAACCATGCCCCTCATAGCAGTCAATATTTGTATAATATACAAATATTAAATGCCTGAGTGTGTGATAGTATACAAATATTGAATGCCTAAGTGTGTGATAGTAAAAAATATATCATGAGGTCAAATTTGACTTTTTTATTTTACAAGGCAAAGCCGAGTGAAATGGAACAGTCAAAATTTGACTGAAAGATATATTTTTACTATTACAGGTTTCAGGTTTCCGGTTTATTTCCATCTCATTGCACATACAGTAAATATAAATATTGTAACAAATATAAAATATGAACATGAAATTTAATAGAACAAAAGACTGATTTAGATATAAATAATATTCAATATGCAAGAGATGTGGATGCCACTTAAAACGCAGGGGGTGTAATTAGTGGCACCCATGCGTAAGTTACACATAAACAACAAGTATGAAACTTAGTTTGAAAAAGGTATAAACATACAATCATAAATTATAAACACACGGGGAAAAATAAGGGTGCTGACCAAAATTACAATTATTACACGAATATAAGCAGTCAATATTGTTTTATATCATGATATCACCTGTTTTATTTTCAAGCCGTATGATTGTATACAAATATTGAATGCCTAAGAGTGTGATAGTAAAAATATATCATGAGGTTAAATTTTGACTTTTCTATTTCACGAGGCAAAGCCGAGTGAAATGGAACAGTCAAAATTTAACCGAATGATATATTTTTACTATTGCACAAATATAGGTAGTCAATATTTGTTTTATTTAATGATATCACCTGGTTTCGTTTCAAGGCGTGTGATAGTAAAAACATATAATAAAAAAAAATGTCATAAGGTCAAATTTTGACTTATCCATTTCACGAGGTGAAGCCGAGTGAAATGGAACAGATTTTCTCTTCATGGTATTATGAAATTACTAACAGCTCCAACAATTTGTAAAGCACTAGCAATGCCATACTCTTTTAGTAAATTGTTTGTTTTTCCTTTCTTTTCAAATTGTCGAAACAGGAGTATGCATTGAAGAGACTGGAAGAGTACTTTAACCTCAAGAGCCAGTTACCTGATGACCTCCGACCCAACATGGAGGAGGAGAACACACCACTGTACAATGGATGACGGGAGGAGTCGGGAGAGTGAAAGCACAACTCCTCTCTCCCCAAATGACAGAATACAGTAAGCGCCGCGCACCGGTGATAGCTGTCAAGCAGTGGTTGCACACATCTAAGTCTTTGACCAACTGAAATAAACCCAGTACTAAGTTGGCGGATCTTATTACCCCCCTCCCCCAACGCCCTGCTGTCATACAGCATTTCTGACTGCCTAATTATGTTCATTTTATATTTACCAATTGATAAAGCTTTTAATCTCTTTCACCATGCCATAGCCTATTTTTTACCATGTTATTGATTATTATATAATGTGTATAATATTGATTTCATTGTCTCATATACGGCGGTGCAGAAAGTATGATCGTGCATATTAAATTAGCCAGCCTAGTGATGTAGCACCGTGGGAAAATGTTTGGTGCTCGTCAGAGCCCATAGAGATTGTGTGTAAAAAACTACCGATAGAAATGTGCAATTTTCTCAAAAGGTTCTATAGGTTCAGACCCAGTTGAGGGATGTTCTCGTAAGAGAACATTTCTGGCACTCTGATGCAGAAATATCCATAGAACCCCTTCGTTCTTCGGAGATATTTGAGATTTCCATTTACACGCATTCTCTATGGGGGGATTGATAACGTTAATCTCTCACGCAGTAAAAATTTAGATAATATCTTTCGCAGTCTGTGACACAGACTACACCATGGGTAAATACTTTCCGCACCGCCGTACACCCCTAATAAGTAATGTTAAAGCCAATAGATGGAATATATAATATGACATCGCCCATTTGTTTGACGCACTGTAGATAAAAATCCAGAAATTTCTGCCTAATAGGTATTGCCCATGCCATAGTAGCATTATTTATATAACTAACATCTTGAAATAATAATTGGGCTTGAAAAGTATTCCTTTATGCCCTTTTTGCACTGAACAGAAGTAGCGTTATGTTGACAACAGGGGCCCAGTACTTCTCTACCTCCAATTCCAAAATTTTCATTTCTGTTCAATTTTTTTTTTGTTTCACAGTGGCATGGTCCACTTAGGCCATTCACATTGTTATGAATGGGCCTTAATCTGGTAATACTGGGAAGAAGCCTAAGATCAAGTGGGTATTTCACTTGTTACCATGGTTACAATTTCTGAATAACATGAAAATTATTGATTATATTGATAAGTGGGGGTACACCAAATTCTGATTGCTTGGTGTCGAGCACAGATGTTCTTGTTTTATGTTGAAATTTAAAAGATGTTAGCATGCTTTGATTCAATATTATGCTTTATATTATTTCATAATGATATTATAATATTTCATTCTATATATATGATAATAAGACAAATTAATCAGTAATAAAATAGCCAATGGAAAACAAATTGAAATCTGCAAAGAGACCGATCAAGTAGAGAGGTCACTAAGCCTCCCTGAATTGTGGCACAATTTTCGGGTCACACAAATCTATGAAGAAATAGTCCGGGAATAAACAAGTTTGTTAACAGTTTTATATTTCCATTCTTAAAAGTATGTAGGGTTATTTAAAAAAGTGATTGTGTATTGGTTTTTGCTTGCTATTGTGCACTCTTTGAGAAACCACAAAATCAAGAAAATGTCCCCAAGTTGTATTTAATTTTGGAAAAATTTTATGGTATTGATATTTTTTATATATACTCTATATCCAAATGTTTATTTTCTCTCAATTTCGCATCTTAGTCATGACCGTACGCAAGCCATTCATGCCCCAGCATAGCAACAAGTTGAACAACGACAGCTCATTTTAAATCAACCAATTATGGGCACATGTTAAGATACAAACAGGCGAGTACGTGAATGCGTACACTACAGCACATGCGTTAGCAACGGCAAAACCTTGTGAAAAGGAGAAAATAAGCTCATGGACAGATTATTTATTGGTTCACAAATTCCCAAAATTTGGCAAACTAACACTTTGAATGGTTACTGGTTTTGAGTTATTCAGCATCCATGGTTGAGTGCCCATGTATTGGAATATTTATTAATATCTCATCTAAAGATTCCTGTCATCTTTTTTGGTGGAAAAGAGGACAATTTTAACTATGCTCCAGGCATAGTTTCAACAATAATCATACCATGTATGCATTAGTGTTTCTTCACGTACGGTAATCACATGGTAATCGCAAACAAGACCGTTTGCATTTTCAAAGAATTTGTATTACAAAAATGTACTTTTAACCAATCAGATGATAAAATCTTTAAATTGGGCATGCAAAACAAGTGTAGATTATTTTATTTGGGGTATGTTTAAAACTACAGGTCCTCAGTGATTTCAAAATTTTGAGATCAACTTGGGTCTATAATTTTAACCATGCCCTTCATACACGTAGCAATCAATAGTTATGTAATATTTTGTTGTGCGAGCAATAGCTGCCATGCGATTACGTCTGTGTGCTGCCATGTATTAGGATAACTAAATTATCTTTTCTTGAGTCGGTTGCTCTTGAAATGGTTCTTCAGGCGACATGCCTGAAGAGCCATTTCAAGAGCAACTGACCAAAGAATGGGCATAGTATTGTGTTTGATGGGAAATTCAGACAAATGGCAGCTATTGCAGGTATGACCTTGTTATACTCACAGGACGGTTTGCTCAGTAGTTATTACAACTCTAGAATAAACAAAAAATGAAAGAAAAACAACTGACTAACCAGCGTTAAGGTTTTAGTCCAAAAGGACAACACAACTAGCCATTTCCCCTGCAATTCTGTTGTAAGCGCTAAGGGATTTCAGTGTAAAGCACTATACAAGTCATTTTATTATTATTATTATTAATTTGTATTCTTAAATCTTACTCTCATTGCAAAAGTCTATAGGGGACTCAAAGTGCAAGGTGTTACAATGGTTGAATACAATATTTTGTTTAATGTCATATTTGTGTATTAAGTGTTGCTAAGGACATAGTCTTCAATTTCATGATTATCTTTTTTTTTTTATTATTATTATTATTATTATGGTTTAAGGTATGTCCAAGTTGAAATGGATACCAAATTTGTTTTGGTAATATATTATGTACTTAAGTTACATGATTGTCAGCATTTTTACCTGAAAAGGTGATACAAAAACAGTATTTTAGTCTATAGTTATAAAAATGGGGCTGCTAGTGAACTTATGCTCCAGGGACCATATTCACAAAACCAAACTGAAATCAAATTCACCTCTTGTTTTCACTTCAGACATTTCTGTAGCCAAATACAAGGTACATATAACATTGTATGCCTTGAAATAATTTTGTTGCACCTTTAATGTGCAGCAAATCAAAGGCATTTCAATGAAGTTGGGGATCAGAGTTCATGTTTGAAGCATAATGATGCGTGCTTTGAATATTGACAAGCTCCCACAATGCATTCCAGCCATACACCTCCTTGGTATTGTAAATTTTGGAGTATTTGGTCGATTTTGTCGTATATTGTTTTTAAGTTTTGTCTTGCTATTATGTTGTAAATTGTTACCCTATGATAAAAAAATCATTTTGTACAAAGAAAATCAATGTAATTCTGATACAGTAAAATATGCCAGTGGCAATCTAAAGTATTTTTATTTTGTATTGAACTCAGTAAGTTACAACTAACAAAGATTCAAGAATTTTATCAGGTTTTATGAAGTCCGGGGCCAATGCATTGCAGCCCAGTTTCGCCTTTAATACTCAATGCTTCGTCTCATCGTGACTTGAGAGTGGCATTGCTGTGTATTTTAGCGCGTGCTATCTTCAAATTCACAACATCCTGCGCATGCACATAAAGACGACACAATCAATGCGCCCGCAACAACACAGATTCAAAACGATATTACTGTCAACTCATGATGAGAAAACGTATACTTTGTTTGACTTCAAACAGGGGTGTCCAGCCTTTTTGAGGCAGGGGCCGCATTGGTTGAATCAACAACTACTGCGGGCCGCAAACAATCGTGGCTCTCAAGTTTGGTTTATGACGTGCCTACAAAAGTCTGGAAGTAGGACCCATATCTATACCAATATTTGTAAAAAAGGGACACATAGCAATACCAGACATACAGATTTTGGATCAAATTTAACACAAGTTTTCCATTTTTGTTCACCTATTTAGCTATTTTTTGAAGAAAAAATGGCTTCATTTTGAGGAAATTGGACTAATTTTCCCACAATTTTTAGAAAATTTTGGTTTCAGATTGAAGAAATTAGACTAATTTTTCAATAATGTTTAAAAAGTTCGGTTTCAGATTGAGAAATTGAACTAATTCAAATGACATTTTTAAAAAAAAAGTATTATTTAAGATATTTATTCATTTTAATTTTTCTGGGGAGTACCTCACAGGCCGCATGAGAGCTCTTGGCGGGCCGCAAATGGCCCGCGGGCCGCAGGTTGGACACCCCTGACTTAAAAGCTGAAAGTGATGTCACAGATTTTCTCAGGGTTGCAGTATTATGTAAAGGAAAGTGTTGGCTCGAATTACAGCAATATACACCTGAAGATGGTCACATGATTGATAACCATTAAGAAAGCAGTGAAGGTAACTTCAACCTAGAAATAGGAGAACATGGTTTTAAGAAGTATGGCCTTCATTCAGTTTTACAAGATGCATGTTTATTAAATGAAATTCAGCTGTGCAATTTACTTTTCTCACCAACCATATGACAAATAAAGTCGTCCATAAAATATGCAGACCACGCAGCACAAACACACACGCAGACACACCACACATATCGTACATACCAAATGTCTCGTTGGATTATGACACTCTGATGTTGCTGGAACAATTGGAAACTTTCTTTCCCCTAGTCTCAAGACAATGGCGGGCCAGCATCATTCAACATAGCAAACTCAACCAAAATATCAAAAGAATTTACGCAATATGAAGTGCAAACCGCAATCCATTTGGGTTGCTTGTGATGTGGGTCGTCATGGGGTTTCCCAGTCCCACATACGACCTCGTCCTTGTCTGTTATTCATACAAAAAAAAATACAAAAAATACAAAAAAAATTCGAAATAACCCTTACAGTGGAGTTGGATTCTTCAAAGCCAACGGCTTGGATAAGTAAATATTCCTAGACAATATATAAAAGTCAGGAAATTTTTCGTCAAGAATTTCGATTTTGCCGGTTAAAACCCAATGCAACGTCTAAAAAAAATGAGATCTCTTGGCACCCTCCCTGCTCTACTGCCATTTCTCTGAGTTGATTGATGACTCAGTGATATAAGCTTGGGGTTGTAAATACGAAACCACATTTGGTAATCAAGAACTTTGCCTTTATTAGCTATATGTTCTATGTTACAAGAGGCGTACATGTAATTTAACCTCTTACACATAGGGGGCATTTTTTTGTTTTGAACCATGGGCCAGACAATTTTGTCAAAACTGAACATCTTTGCATGTTTACTAGGAGTAATTAAGCAAAGACCAATTCTTTATGCACAAAAAAATCTCTTGTATTTTTCATATTTGACCATTTATTCAATTGAGTGTTTGAATTGTGAAATTCATAGCTTCTTGAAATAAACATACTGATGTGTGTGTTCTACCTCACATATTTGGGACTTGAACCTCTTTGTGACAATAATTATGAATTCTGTACTTAATCGCATGTCAAAAAAATTTGCTTGTTTAGAAAACAACACTAAAATCATTTGGCTAGTGTATAATACATTAAAGGGGCATTTCTGATCCAGAACCTTGTCCCCAGACTTAACCTAAAAAAAAAAAAGTTGGCTTTTAATATTCATCTGAACTATTGGGCGAAGGATGGTATCTGTTGTCTAATCTTATATCCAAATAGGAGTGATGCCTTGGAATAAATTAGTAATTTTGTGTTTTCTGTCCGTAAAACTAACAGAAAATATCAACTGAAATTTTGGGAAATAATTCTTTTGAGGACATTCTAATAAAAATGAGGATGCTAAAGGAAATGCACATTTAATGTGATGATTCAGTGTATGTTAGTTTGATTTTTTGGTGTTTAAGTAATTTAATTTCGTTTGAGTCTCATTTCTCATTCAAACAACTGAGAGAAACCCATTGTGGGATATGACCCTGTCCGTTTTAAACAAAATTCAAGGCAGATTGAAACGACTTAGGTTCTCAAGGTAGACAAGGGTGTATACATTTATTAATCTTTCTCTGGAGAGTGGCCAGCGCACGATATGTTGAAACAAAACAATTAAAAAAAAACCATTTGCTCTTGCCGGATTCGAACCGGCGAGCCTCGTATTACATGCACGATGCTCTCACCAACTGAGCGTCAAGCCGGGTTGTGAGAAGAGCGATTAATATCATCTATATGTGTTATGTTCGGAGGTGTCCCTTTCGCTTTCCGAGCGATGGCATCAGGAACTGTAATATTTAACATATACGATTATATTTGTTTTGAGATTTAAAACTACTTAGTTCTCCAGTAGACAAGGGGTATACTTTAATTAATCTTTCTCTGGAGATGGCCAGCGCCGATAGTGTTGAAAAAAAAAAACCCATGTGCGCTTGGGCCGGATTCGAACCTGGCGACCTTCGTATTACATGCACGACTCTCTAATACCGACTGAGCTATCAAGCAGGGTTGGTAAAAAAAAAAAAAAAAAAAAAAAAAAAAAAAAAAAAAGAAGAGCGTAGATATCATCTATAGTGTTTACTATTCGAGAGGTGTCCTTCGCTTTCGCAAGCGGATATAGCATCAGAACTGTATTATTTAACATATACGATTAATTTGTTTTGAGATTTAAAACTACTTAGTTCTCCAGGTAGAAAGGGTGGTAATACATTTATTAATCTTCTCTGGAGATGGCCAGCGACCGATAGTGTTGAAAAAAAAAAACCCAGGTTCGCTTGGCCGATTGAACCGGCGACCTTCTATTAACATGCACGCGCTCTAACCGACGTGAGCTTCAAGCAGGTGGTAGAAGAGCGATATGATATCCATCTATAGGTGTTAAGCAAGTTCGGAGGGGTTTTTTGTCCTTCGCTTTCCTAGCGGGGAGCATCAGAACTGTATATTTAACATATACGATTAATTTGTTTTGAGATTTAAAACTACTTAGTTCTCCAGGTAGACAGGGTGTATACATTTAGTAATCGTTCTCTGGAGAGGCATTTGAGGTATCACAATTTCCTTATTTAAAATGTTAGTTGGTTTTCTGTCAGACAAAAAAAATGTGTTAAATGCCTTTGCAATATGGAATTTGATTTTCCCACAATAAGCCCCTCTTTTGAATGCTGTATTTGCAGAAACAATGTCTATAACTTTTGCATTTGAGGTTTTGGTGGAACAAGAAGTTTAAAAAAAATTGCCCTTCATAGGCTTATACTTATGGGGTCCAAGTGCCAACTCCATTTTGTCCTCCATCTGAATTTTATTGTGTCCCCATTGAAATATTGCCTGTCATTTGGACACCAAAATCCTATACCCCTGAGTGGGATATTTCGGCAGTATTAAACCAATGGTTAGTCCCCCTACATAGTGGACCTTTTCCTTCCACCATGCTCTAAATGTTGCTGCAACATGGCAGAAGAAAATTCCTTGTTGATGGTTCTGTTTCCTGCCCATCCATGAGAAATATGTTCTCACCCGTTTACATTTACTTTCATAAGCAGTTGAAAGAAAAAAGACCCTCATGTAGGACTAACCTGTATTTAGTCCCAGGTCTAAAGTTGTTAGTCTCCCTTTCAGATACCAGCCTATATGTCCGATATATTTTTTGCCGATTTCTAAAATTCAAAAAGTTACGAATTCACAAAGTGTGAACTAAACCTATTTCCCACTATCGCACATTAACTTAAAGATTTAGTGTGACATCAGAATTATAGCCTTTACAATATTGAAGCCTATATTTGAGACACTTAACCTCTATATATTATACCTACTTATTATAGCTTTATCTCTCCTCTCTTTAGATGTCTTCATATCCTTAGGTGTGACCATAAGTAATTGGGGGGGGGGGTATGTATATCCATGTCCTAGTAAATTACTTTTCATACTATATAACTCATCATACTATGTCTCAAAGCCTGAGTACGATTCTGCTTGTTTTCCTGTGCATTCCATGTAGTAGTACTGATACACCAACTGATCAACTCAAGAGTAAATATGCATATTATGTAATAGTTGTATATTTTATGACACTTTGAAGATTTTGTTGTTTTTGGCATGCTGGAGTGCCTTTTCAATTTAATTGATAAGTGTAATCATACTATTTTTTTAATTCAGGGACATGGAGTGACAAATGTTTCATATTTGCATATTCATACCCCGGAAGCGGTTCCTTATATGGCCCGACGACAACAGGTAGAGCAACATGATTGGCCCAGCCTCACGAGGTCACTTACGCATACGCGGAAAGATTTTGGTATTGTGCCATCACCCTATG
>JAMKCH010036221.1:0-32395 GCA_023653785.1 Ophioderma brevispina
ATCACAAACTGCAAAAGCAGATAACAAATGCGTTCCGAGGAGCACTGCATTTTTTCCCTTATCTCAGTTAGAAAAATGTATAGACCAAAAATTGACACTTTTGAAGGGATCAATTTTAAGTTTTAGGAGTATTTGCATGTTTCTTTCATAGGTCTGATGCCATGGTTCTGATAATGTTGGTATGAAATTTTCATAAGAGTGTAAGTAATTGTATTCTTGAAAGACTTCAGAATCACAAAAAAAATCATGGTTGAAGTAGTTTTCAAACAAATAATGGACTTGGGCTTCAGCTTTAAATTGCCATTTGGTACACTATTAAACAAGTTAAAAAGAAAGAATAAAACAAAAACATTCAGAATCATGCAGGGTGTTAAAGTTTGGTCTTGTAAAAATATGGATGACTTTAAAAATGAACATATGAGCATAATATTTATGGTGTCCATTTGTCTCCCTTTATGTATTGCTATTTGAAGTGTTGAAACGAAAGCAGTTTAAATTAAGCTTTTGTGAATTGTTTTCAAAAGATGAAAAGCTTTATTTTTCTTGCTGTGAAAAATTTTCAAGTAAGTACTTGTAGCTTCAGAAGATTTCTAATGAAATATATGGGTTCTATTTTTTTTTTTTTTCAAACGGCAAAAAAATACTGGTGTATCTCTGTCAGGAAAGTATCATGAAGGCATGCATATGCATGGATTACATTACAAATTCAGGTCTCAGTGAGGGCAGGTATTATATATATGTGTCAAATTTATTCTTTGTAGTGGGTAGAATGATGCGAAACCTCTTATTGTTACAAGTCGGGTAGCATTTGAATGTAAACAAATGTACTCTTCCCTATATGTATTCCCTATATGTAAGTGAAGAGCAATACATAAATGGGGTCACGTTCCCTAAAAAGTATTTTATTAGCTTTTAAAGAAAAGCCCCCCCCCCCCGACTTACCTAAATAAATCAAGTATGTGCCTAATCTTACACATACATAATCAATCTTCTCTAGAAGATACAAGGTGTCAAAAAAAAACAACTTTACCCTAAAAGCGCTCCCAATTTCAGGTCTTTATTAAACATATGCAAATTATTTTTACATATTGGGAAATTATTATTCATTAGCTTTTCAATACAGAAAACCCCGTTTGATTCGGGGCCAAAATTACTGAATTGTGGCCAAATATTTTGGGTCCATTATGTCAAACGATAAATTATGCTCGGACAGCATCCTTGCATCTTTTCAGATGGCATAAAACAAATCAATATTCATTTTTGGCAAAAAGTGAACAAATTTAACAACTAACAATAGTGTAATAGTGGCGTAATCTTATTTATTTACAAATTGGTTTTTGATGAGAATTTGTTTTACCTGAAATGTTTTAATCACTTAATGTTTTGTTTCTTAAATTTATAATAAGAGTTTGCAAGTTGTCTTTGAATATCCCAGGACCTCATTTAAAATGGGTCAGCATTTGTATCTAGGACGAACACTTCTCCTAACCATGATAAAAAGTAAAACATCAGAGTATTATCATATTTTAAGTTCTCTTTTAACTACCACCAAAAGGTTTATTTCATTTATGACATTCTTCAGAAAGTATCATATTGTGTATGCTGTAAAAGCATAAAGCCGAAAAATGAAATTGCTATAAATTTGGATATGATTCAAGGAATTGCACACTTTTGATATAGAGTGTATCAAAAAAATCTTCAAATATAGCAGAGCTTGTATTCTGCCTATAGATGATGTGACATTGGACCCATTACCTTGTAATAACAATACCAAATGAGGAATGGGATCAGTAATGTAGTGCGCATATCTTCAAGGCCAACCAACTTGGAAAAAGATGTTACACTGTGTATACTTAGCACATAAAGCTACATTTGAGTTAACAAGTGTGTTCACGAATGGGTGCTAACAGACAGTCTTTGTTTGTAAACATTAGTGTCACATTTGTTTTGCATATTGCTACTGGGCAGCAAATAGGGTCCAGTGACAAAACTGCCTATATAAAAATAATTTCATCTTGCAGGTTGTTTAAAGAGACACGAGGACATTTCCAGAAAGAAGTGCCCCCCCCCCAAAAAAAAAATCAAACCTGGTTTTTTGCATATTTAGAATGCTTACAAATGTATTAGATCACACATGAAGTGAGTAATATGTAATAAGATGATGATTTGGTAATTTCTGTCGTGCACAACAGAAAATCAAAGCACAGTCTTCTGCAGTGACGATTACAATATAGCGGGCAAGTTCAAAACAAAGTTTGCTGTTTCCTTGTCCAATACACCTTCAAAATGTTCTCGGTAGGTGGTCTACAACTGATCAAGTGCAATTTATGAGAAATTTGTGTTCTCAAAAAAAAATCTCCTCCTGTCACTTTAAAAAATTAGTTTTTATTGTGTACTGCAAAATGACAATGGGGTCAGGAAGGCTTAGGGAAAATAGTTTTAATACTATTTGTTTTGAAACACTGTATTTTATCATGCTGGGAGCAAAAAGTAACAGCTACAACCATGCATGTAATAGCCTCACTAAAGCACAAATAATAAAATATATTTTAATTATTATGTACAAATAAATTGAAGTCAATGTTATTACTGTTTGTGTCTTGATTTGTTATTTCTCATCGTAAATAGCAAATTAAAGGACCAATAATAGTTCATAAGCTGACATTGCCAGATTTTTGGTTCATTGCACCCAGTTGGTGATTAATTTTCCCATTTATCACCTACTATAGTCTATTTTTTCCCCTGTCAGTAAACGCATATTGTCGATGGTAAGAATTCATTTGGAGGGGGATGTATTGGGATCAAAACTTAAAAGTCGTATTAACAGCTGAAATGCTCAACTTTGTTCAACAGAGTATGATGCTTTAACCCATTTTACATAAACTTTTTAGTATCAAATATGTAAAGGCTTCATACCAGATTCAGTTGAATAGATTGTTGTATAAAGTCTGAGACACGCAATCGATTCTTTTGTTTGGCGTCAATCAAAGAATGGATTAAGTGTCATGGACATCGAGGCTGGGCGAAGAGGAGGATTAGGCCACGTAAATATTGTAGTTTGTTATGAGTGACCAAAACTCTAAAGTACTTAAATAATTGGATCAAGCTGTCAAATATTATTTCTGGATCAAGACGAATAAATGCAAACGTATCTTTTAATATCCCTAAGTGACATAAAAGAACTTTGGTAAGTAATAATTACTTATTCGTATCATTTTCTTATGTTGAATGCTTCAGAGTTTGTTCAAGTTTGGCGATTGGAATTTATTCAGTAAATTTACCTTGTAATATTTTCTTCGTGAGAAAAGGGGAATTTTTTATTATGTCCTAATCTTATCTGCTATCAGTGTAGCGTAAATTCTTTTTGACATTGGGGGGATGGGGTTGAGAAAAAATTTATGAATGAAAACGGGGTTGCAAAAAAAGATCCATTATTAGCCAATGTGCGCGCGAAGCGCGCTAAAAAAATTTTTTGGGCCATTTCGAAGTAAATCGTTAAAGGTAATTGTAATTGGAAAAAAAATGCGCGCGAAGCGACGCGGAAGGAAAATTACACCTTTTTTAACTATTAGGTAAAAGATGAGGTATTTTGGCGTCAAAAAACACATGAACGTCCATCAACATTGGGGGGGATGATCGTATGACATCCCCCCTCATCAAAATATTGGGGGGATGATTCCCCCCATCCACCAAGGGATTTAAGCATAATGTCGCTATTGAGACATAGAATTTCTATTTTACTGATTGTGTAAAGTATAACACCTCTCAGAAGAATGGAAATCTTGGACACGCCCCAAAAAACCTTTAATGAACTGACAGGAATAAAAATCCTACTATAAAGATAGGTATGTTTTTCTGGCCCCAAACTGCAACGTTAGCATGTACTGTTATTTCAAAATGGCCCACCATTGTTCTATGGAAAACTGCCATTATAATTCATATCGATCAAATTTTATCCATGACTGAAAGAAACCCTGTTTTACATTACCTTTCTGAATGGGACTTAAACATCTAGGAGTCCAAGATTGCCACCGCAATTAAATGTTTTTTTCGTGAAATGAACTCCGACAAATTGCAATTGTTGAAAAAGATGATGAATAGTTTTGGGATCACCAAAAGAATTTATGATTTATATTTTTGTGAACAGGGTCTTTTTTTTCCAGTGATTACATTCACTCTCAGTAAAAGACAGCCCTAGGCCTACCCATCTCTTCCACGCTATAAAACAACCTTTCTAAGAATGATCCTAAATCATTTCTAAGATCTACAAAATATATACGTGCTATTGATTTTGGCCATGTGTGCCTTTACTATATCTGGTTACTACTTGGGTCTTATGACATGGCTTTAACTGACTCTAAAACAGTTCACAGGAAGACAACATCAAAAACGTCCCATCTGAAAGGATTAACTGAAAGAAATGCTCTTGGTACAATTTGACATTTCTAATTTCGTATAGAGAGCAAATTACGAAATTTAGCCTATGTTTATATTTGATATAAAGCAAATAAATCACTTTTTTTGTGTCTTTTTTTAAGCATCTTTCTGGTCCCACATCAGGTAAAGAATCCTGATGAGAAGTCAAACTAATGAAACTACTATTATGACACAATTTTTTGGGTGCCGTCAAATCTCTTGTTTTGCACCTTTAATTAAAATGCTTTAAAAGCCTTAAGTGACGTTTGGCTCCGCTGATCAGTATTTAAGTTGTTCCACCCAGGGCCCCAGATACTGGAAGGTTTATGTTTTGCCATTTTTGATATGGGATCGTCTGCACATAGAGCGGCACCCTTTCTTTTTGAACGTGTACCAATAGAATTAGATGGCACAGTGAAGAGGTCAGAAAGATACTGAGGAGCAAGTTGCTACGGCACTTAAAACGCACACATTCTATGAATTCCCATCTCATGAGGAAGTTTTTCTAAGAACGGCATATAACATATCTGTTAAGGGAGCAGATCCCAGCCGAAAGTCGCTCCGTTAAGCAAAACCCTCATTGGAGTACATATAGGATTGTTTCTGGCTGAAATAATGTTTAATATATAAAGTCTGGAAAAGTTTTTTACAAGGAATTGCATCAGGGGTTCGGATTTATGACCTACATTAACAAAAATTTGCATGATTTTTTGGTGGAACAACTATGTTTCTTTTTTCCGGGTGTTTTGTTGTAACAACAATATAAATAAATTGTATCGTTCTTAATTTTTGGTGTTTTTGAAGGCAAGTTGAATTGATGTATCTAAACACACACTTGTTGTGATTAAAATGTTGCTCTCAGGTGTGTACTTTTTGAACTAAATAGCAAATTTTGTTTTTAACACAAATTTGACCAACGTTTGTTTACTGATTTCATCGTCACAAAAGAAATAGTGACGAACAATAGGGGAAACAATTTGGTGGAAGGACTACAAATTCTGCGAGGAGCTATCTGGAACAGAACGGAGAAAAAAGTACCAACAGACCCCAACCCCCCACGCGAAAAGCGCCCGGGAAGGAATAGATACAAAAAAAAAGAAGGACAAGTGAAAAACCAAGAGAAACTGCGAGGGTAACGAGGGGGGGGAAAAAGTACTGGGGGAAACGATAACGAAATGGGAAATATTAGCAGAAGGTGTTTATTTTAAATTAGAAGAACGTGGGGGCCGCAACATTTATCCAATTATCAAATCATCATGCGTTACGTGTAAATAGAGAGTAAGACTATTGGACGTAGAAAAAACCCAGCTGCGGGCAGCCCCGTCCATAAAGCTGGCAAAACCAGGGGTGTAATATAATGCACGTTTTGTCGTCTAGGATTTGATGTGCGCTTGAATAGAAAACATGTAACAAGGAAGGCAGGTATTGCGGAGAGGGAGGAAGTAAAAAAGGGGCACGTAGATGTAGGCCCCCCCTTCGAAAAGAAAGAATAAAATGATGATTCAATAAGGTTAGGATTTAGTGATTGAGAAGAGAGTTGATATTGATATCGCTCGACGTGAGGGTTTTTTATGATTAAATAAAAAAAGAATCCCAGCATCAATATTATGATGTTCAAATTGCACTAATTATTGCATCCATGCTGGAGGGCAGAGAAAGTACGGCGTGCGGAATGTGAAATAAATAAAGGTTTGGTATTTATTAACTACAGAAATAATAAGTTATGGCCATCACATCACTGGTTAAATATAAATAACTAACAATACCGCTACTACAGCCTGTTCATGCCCTTGAAGGAAGACTGGCGCAATATATAGAACGCCCTAAGTTTGGGTCAATGTTTTGATTTTGTATATGTTTTTCATCACCTGAAATGAAAAAAATAGTATAAAAACTTTCAGTTTCTTTGTGGGGAAAGAACGCGTCAAGACTATGTTTGTAATAAAACCAATTCGGAGTGGTTGTTTTTTTATCCATGGTTTAGGTTACACAACTGAAATGAAAAGAAAATAAACGTTAAGTATCAGACTTGTATAAATTTGCCTGTGAACAATTCATAATGGTGAGTGGCTTCAGGGAGGCAAGGGGGAAACCATGAGAGGAGGGGATAAAGACTTCAGGGGGGTGTAGGTTGTTCTTTTAAACAACTTGTTACATTTTATAAGTTTATAAGAAAACTTTGTCGTGTACTTTGTTATGTACTAATGTACATAAATTCAAGCAAAACATGCTCTTAAGAATTTGATTTTTTTAATAAAATTTTTTGTTTTTTTTAAAAGGATTTTTCCGTAAATTAAGAAACAAAAATGACTTAATATGAAAAAATATAGTTTGTTTTCATTAAATGTATGATATAAAAAGCTTAATTCTTATGTCGCAAAAATCAGGTTTAGCAATTAATTAAAACAAACCTCTTCACATTCTTTCTCGAATTTAGTCAAATATTTAAAAGCTTAAGGGTCATTTGATGGATTAACGTCTAGTAATAAAAAGTTTTAATTTAAATGTAGCATATGTGTGTGTTTAGCCTTGAACATAGAAAAAAGGAAAAAGAAAGTTTTTTTCAAATTGAATAAAAATGTTTTTATAGTGATTACAAACATTCGAATAGTTAATGGACAGATATATGTGTGTAATTTGCGTGTACTTTATAATTACCACTAGTTAGATAGGTTTCCCAGTTAGTTTAAAACATTTTTCATTATATTTATATTCTCGTTAAGTGGTTTTCATCCCAAGAAACGGAAATGGCTGTTTCGGGGATATAAAGTAAGGAGGAGGGGAGCAAGTATCATTAAAACATAACTTTAGATCAATAACAAAAATTAACTTTAGAAAAAAATAAAAAACTTAAAAAAAGCAAAAATTCAATTTAATTTGGTCTCACCCATGGCCCATCATTGAATGTAAAAACCCAAATTTCGTCTCTTGGTCATTTAATTTCACCATTTATCTTCAGTATATTTCGTATCTTGTGGTGTATGTAGAGGATGCGGGGCGAAGATGGTGGATGGGGAGGCCGGTGGCAACAGCAGCAAAAGGGAGCAGGGAGCGACCGAGGGACCGGCGGGCGGGGCGGGCACCTAGGGGGCGGGCGGGCACAGCAGGGGCCGGGGCTAGCGGGGGGGACGGGAGGCCCGGCACATCAGGGAGCTGGGTAGGGCGGGGGGGAGGCAGGAGGGGGAGGGCGGTACGGCGTGGGGGATGGCCCGCAAGCGGGAGCGGGAGGCTTGGGGAGTGGTATTACAACAAAGGACAACGACGACCCCACCCAACAATATAAATTTTGCTGATGTTACAGGCCTACCTTTTAGTCATGGCCATATACATCTGCACAACGAGACGAAAACTTACTATAGGCTGAGTTAAAAAGTGAATTATATGACCAAAGACGAATTGCTTGTACATTCTGATGATGACCCATGGATACGACGAAAATTAAATTGGTCTTGATGAAATGATGAAAAATAAAGTTAATTTTATTGATCAAATGCTTAAAATACATTGACCAAAGACGAAATTTCTTTAAACAGATGCACATTTCGGTGTTCATGGGATGAAAAAGAAACTAAGCGAGAATAAATCTTAATGAAAAATGTTTTAAATTAACTGGGGAAAACATATACTAATTAATTTTCAATCGGATAAGCGGGATTTTTCTCCTCACGAGGATTTTTCGTGATACGGTTATTAAAGCCACGTTACACACTGGTAGTTTATAGCAGGATTATTCAGTGAACGATATTTAATTATATTTATAACATCTTACTAATACTAAAAACCCCGTTTATGACTTCTGATTGTTTCTCCATGTGAGGACCGCCTTCATCATTTTGATTTGCTTATATTTTTAAATATATAAGTTGCCCCTTGGCTCGAAAAAAGCGGGACGATATGGGTCCAAAATGAGCATTTTTATCCAATCTTTTTCGGGGAATTTCAACCAATTTCAGTTTCAAATTGAAACAAAATTAAAGTAAGTTTGCAATTTGCGCGATCTACGCGCCGCCATTTGCCAATTAAGACTTAATGGGAGGCAAATCACCGGGACCGATTTACGAATGGGTCCACTCCAGTGGCGTCTGTAACCAGACCTTTGCGATGGGGGGGGGTTTGGTTGAAGGGGGGTTGCCAAGGCTTTTTTTAGAGGAGGGCCAAAAAAATTTGGGCCTCTCCATTAGACAATGTACAAAAAAGTCATTTCATTTTTGGGGGCGGGATCGGGGGGGGCAAGGTTCTGTTGGGGGGGCTTGCGCCCCCTGACCCCCCCCCCCCCCCCGCTGGTTACGCACCTCGTCACCTCTGGCGGGACGACTTGGAAATTTTGCCCCCTCTGGATTGACTGCCTAAGTATTCGCCACTATATAACAGAGGTTCGGAAATTTCGTATTGCGCCAATAAGAAAATTACCAAATTTCACAAGTTTGTACTAAAGAATAAAGGTAATCCTTTCATTATAGGGAATTTTGGTGATATTAACTTTACATTGTACAAAAAACGAAAATCAGTGATTTCATTATTTTAAACGACACCTGATATGTGAAATTTTTCGTTACACCTTTAAGAAAAAGTGTACTCTGCTCCGAAATGTTTTAAATTAAATGTCGAATGAGTGAAGCTCCGCGGGAATAATCTGATTTTAAGTGTATATGGGACTGGCGTTAGGTTTTCTATTTAAAGGTTGCAATGAGAGATTTCTTCTTCAATTGTATAATTTTATATAATGAATTGAAAGGGAAACATTTAAAAAGAGGAATAGTTTACGAAAGAAAGCACGGAAAACAAACAAAGAAATAAGGCACTCTCTTTAATTAGCTTCAGTCATAACATTACCGGTTTAAAAATATCGGTTCAATTTACAGTATTTACTGTCGCAATTCTGCTTAACAAATTCCTGCAATAATTACAGTATATATACTTAAAAAATAAATTAAATCAAAATACTTTTTTAAAATGTTTATATTTGGCAGAGTTATTACAGAGAGTGTGAATGTGTTAGGGAATAATTTACACTTGACTAAAACCACAATGTTTAACACCATGGAGCTATTCACAGTTTAAAATGCGTCAGCCAATCATTTCACTGAAATTAAACACCATTTGAATGCAATGACGAACACTTGAAAAACTAATAGGGCTATCCACCACAAATGTCAACCAAGTTTTTTACAGTGCGTTGTTTTAAAATATTTTTAGATCAAATTACAGTGTGCTGCTAAAATATACGGAGAATTTCTCAACTCGTCTTTTTATGGAAATTTGAGAGATCCACTTATAAAAACAGGTCTGGAAATTGGACATGGACATAAAGTTACCAATATTTTCCCTTTTTTTTCAAATTGACAGTTAATTTTTCTGTGTTTACAGTTTTATTTTTTCTACTTATGCTGTTCATTTTTGAGGTTTTGGGCTGTTTTAAAATTACAAATTTTCATGAAACCTTTTGATCAAGTGGGAAAACAAAATATCTACCAACGTGGAAAAAATTTCTCTACAAGTTCTCTTTCAGCACTGCATTTTACTAGGAAAAGGTTAATTCCCTAAAAAGTCAAAATGGCGAAATATATAACATTTAGGAGCTTGTAAATTTGCGAACGGAGAGCTGTTTTTTTCAAATGACTGCCACAAAGCACACGATATAGAAAACTAAAAAGCTTATAGGTTTTGGTGATATATGTCTGTAAAATCCACTGTTAAATTAAAAAAAACAAAAATAATTGAAGTATGAAAAAGAAAATTAGTCTCCTACTGAGCAATCTAATTAATATTTTATTTCGATGAAATGACCATTGTCTAAACTAAAAACGTAAAGAACGATTTCCATTCCAACATGATGCACAAGTCACCACGGGATATTCGAGTAGAGTGTGTTCTCCAATTGTATACGAACTCAACAGAGACGGGGACCAGCGCTGATCATCCCAATGGTTGGCTTAACCCCTGTTAACTTTTCATCAAGTCCATTGTCGCCATCCCATGCAGCGAGTTGAATCGGTTAGTTGGAAGTGGAGTTTTGATTTGGTAAATTTTGAACCAAATATTGATCGCAGGGAGGTTAAACTTGAACTGTTAAGGCAATTAGGGTCATCAGTTTTGAAAAAAAATTAGGGTTGCAAGTCAATAACCATTTAATTACGTTTTTATGATGGAAAATGCGAGGTAAGTAACTTCTAGAAAAATCGATAAATTTCAGGAAATAAAATTATGCAAATTTCGACCAAGGAGCGATGGAGTTGCAAATAAAAGGTTGTCTTTTGAATTCGTGAATATTGGCTACAAGTGCAACAAGTCGCATGGTGAAAGATACTTCCGTTTTAAGTTAGAGCAGATTTTGTACAAGTACTAAGTGTTTAAAAAATATATGCAAAATTTTATGTTAATCAGCCTATTGTGTTTAAAATGGTAAGTGTAACACCCTGTGTAAAAAAACTTTTGGGGGGACTTCAAATATTTATCTTTCATTTTATCCAAAAAAATCTATATGTACTTAACACTTTCCGGTCAGTGCTTTTGACTTGAGATCTGCTTCCCCCTATGTGTATTCTTGGATGAGAACCCAAGATTCATTCTTGCAAGGCGATTGTGAGGCCTTAATTAATTTATCTTGAAGAGCAGGAAACAGATAGACCACCACAAACATCACGGTGGAATAGTCTAACAAATGCATCATCATAGCATGCTTACCAGAGGTTTAAAAACTGGTTTAGGCTGATTTTTCTAAGAAAAACCAATTTTTCGTGAAACTTTTAGCAATAAAATCAATATGACTGCCCCCAAGCTACAAGTTCATCGAGCATTAAACAAAGGTATTTAAGACCTTACTCTTGATTTCATCATTATTAAGAGATAGTCGAAACATTAGAAAAGGCTTGACAATCTTTGACTGTACAAATAACATTAAAATTGGTTTATTACACATTCAAAGTCAACTTATATTTGATAGCCATCTAGAAACTTGATCAAGACCATCTATCATGTCATCCTGAAGATCATGTGGAGAAGACTTGCCTTAAATATTATCATGGTATGCGTCAGCATACATGGTTACTTTATTACCGACTACAAAAACAGCTGACGGAAGGCTATTGATAAAAGAACAAAAAGAAAGAGTCTTAAAATGGAGAGCCATGAGGTACCCCAATATTCGCGAACTTGAAAGATGACCATTGATTTGAGTTGCCTGTTGCCCGGCTCAAATGATCAAAACCACTTTCAGTCAGTTACTAAGTATTTACCACACCAGCAATATTCAACAAGTTGCCAATTGAGGTTTATTTAAACAAAAAATGCCCCTTCCGGCAGCCGTCTTGGATTGCTTTTAAATGTTTAAAACCACTTCAGAATTTGTAAAACCTCACTTCGTTTTACAATGAGAGTTTTTCAAATGGTAGCCATTTTGAAATAGCAGTAGGCCCACATGCTGATGTGCAGCCTCTTGGGGAGGAAACATAGTCAATCATATCAGAAAATCAGGTGGGTGCAATAAACTCTAATTTAGGCACGTACAGAAATTGTTTGTGGACTATAAACTGAATGCTTAATTCAAAGGTCCTCACTATATTTAAAGGGGCATTTCGTGATCCACAAGCTCGTTCCTCCGACTTACCGAAAAAAATGTTGAGATTTTTATATCATCTGAACCGTAGCCTTAGTAATCAATGTGTGCCCAATCTTACGTGCAAATTCGGCGCATCTGTAAAATATTCGCCAATTTTGATTTTCTGGTCCGTAAAAGAGTGTCAGATAAGGCTCAAATTTTTTGAGTGGTCTGATTTTCATTGAATAGTCTCAAATTTGCTAAATTCAGGAAAAACAGGGGTTTTGAAGCAATATTGCATAAATTAGGATTTTTACTATTAAGTTAAGTCTTGAATGTTTCGCCCCTCCGTCTTATTTTACCCTGGCGCCGTCCCTGAGAAGTGGTATGTACCCAAATAGACGAATGATGTATTCAACCACTTGGGCTAACTGAAGGTTTAATAATTTTTGTTTTCTAGTGTAAATGAACTAAAAAGCCTGTTAATTGATGCTTTGTCAATTGTATTTTCCTAGGTCAGACATAAAAGCTTCAGTTTTATCACAATCACCACAAATTAATAGTTTTTCCGTGGCGGTCAAAAGTAGTCACTCGCATTGTGTTTGATGGCAAATCTTAATTATATTTTTGCAACCTATCGTTCGATGGATGTCTCAATAAGAGTGTTATTCTTTTGCAAGTAAAATACTACTTGAAATTCTCTTAAAAGGAAATAACCCTAGTACTTGCCATTGTACTACTTGATGTCATTGCAAATGATAGAATTTTCTAATTAAGATTTGTCTTCTGACCAATTTTCTTGTTCAGTGTGCCCATGCTTTAATTCACGCAGACCATTGGTCATTTAAAGTAAATATTATCATTATATTAATTGGTGTCGAGAGACAATATTATCAGTATCTTATCCGTTCTTTGTTCAATCTCGTTTTATTAGTCCAAGAGAAGCTTTTGCCACGTGACCTTGTACTTAGTCTGCACAAATGCTTTGATGGTTCTATGCAATAAACATGACGATTCAAAATACTGATTGATGTCAATGTTGTCATCCAGAGCACTGTGAGATTGGAAGGGATAAAAAAATGTGTAAATGATTCATACGATGTTAAAATGTGTATAGAACGAGTCATCCGTTGTGTCGACTTGTAGAAAACGGGGAATGTGCTACGAGGACAATTACTTTTAAACAGTAGGCTGAAAATGGTTCAATCAAGTCAATCTAGGATGGAAATTTTAAAAAGACAGTTTCTTCCTTAAAAATAGCTCAAATTTTAAATAGTGAAATTTATAATTTAAATAAATAATATCAAACTGCAATGTTATGTAGTTTGTTTGAACGTGACAATCATTAAAAGGGTTAAATGTAGGCAGTTTGTTTCGGTTGGATGAAAAAACTTAAAAATTAAGCTCAAAGGAAAAGAAACAGGGTTTTTTTTTTAATTTTGAAAAAAAATACCAACGCGGAGGGGGGGTACCAAATAAGGGGTTGAACCAGGGCCAGTGTATTTCATTTAAGGTCAAAGCCGCGTAGTATTTAGGTCTCGATAGACAAGCGTTTCATGCTGGTCGGGCCCGGGATGTACTCCCCACTAGCCGAAAAAAAAAAATCAGATGTTTCTCAAAATGCCGGACTGTCCCTTACGAAATCATGTGTTGATTTGAGCATTGGGTGATGCTAAATTTCAGTAAATACGTTGAGCCACCTAGGAGTTTCAAAACAGAGGAAATCCAGTGGCAATTCCGGTAATTGTACAGGTACGGACACCTCCCCCCCCCCTCCATATGAACGTCACCCAAATTTTTAATCCAAGCGTCAGATTTCGCGAGTGCTGAGTCCTTCGAAGAAGAAAAATTAAAAATCGAACATGATATGAAATTTCGTCGTTCATTTTATGAACTTAACAGCATATAAGATACTAACTTTGATTTCCAGTAGAAAATTGGTAAAATATGTGGATTAGTGCTGAAAATTAAGCTAAACACGCTTGAAAATACGTACCAAACTGGGCGAAAGTCAGGGTACGACCACTAACAAAGAGAACAATAGTTAGGCCCCATGATAAAATTAACCATCAACGAAAAATGCCTACAGAGTTAAGTGTGACATAGTTGTCTGAAAAAATTCAGGAATATGGCTTGCTAAGACGGCAAATTCGCATGTTGGTGAGCTTTGGTATTTCGATCTGAAAGGTGTTGCGTGACACCTGACAGCAAGCATGGACCAAGCCATGAACGCAAGTAGGGAGACTAGATACGAACCTCGTGCAGAAAGTGTTGTTGACCATAAATAGTAATCCTAAAGCAAGTTTCATCTGTGAAATTTTAAAGAAGCCTGAGTTTCACCTTGCTTTTGGTAGGTTATGGTCTAGGGGGAAACAAGGTTGACCTTTTGTGCCCACTCGCTACATTGGGAAACTAAGCCTTTAAGACCAGTCAAAAAGATTCCTTATTTAATCCCTATGAGCTCCATCAATAAACTTTGCAACCATTTTTGATCCTATGAAGTCGGAAGGTACAGTATGATGTAGTAAAGGTAGGTTAGTAAAGTAGTAATTTTAATTTGACCATGTACAACGAAAATGACCTTTTTATGATTTTGCTGGGTTTTTAGCTCCTCCCACACTTGCGGCCGCAGGGTACAAAACTATACCTTTTTGGAAGTCCTTATGATGTAAACTATTAACTTGTATACTTTTCAACATGATTGCATCAATTTCAAATTTGACCCAGTTATTGACCTCTTGACTGCCCGAAAAACCAAATTTCACCCACCCTCTACGATAACCTTTTTTTGTAAATGTTGACACCTACGTTACCAACCAAAATCAATTGAAATAGCTTCTTTGAAATTTTTTCACAGAGTTTGTAAAAATATGTTTATTTTGAGGACCTAATAGAACAAAAACGAGTTTTGGTATATGTGTCTCACTGCTCATGGAAACACTTTCAGAAGCAAAAAAATAGGTGGTTAAATTGTTAGTTAAAGGTTTATTGGGAAGTGGTTATCGTTGCACAGAAAAGACAAGAAATGCATCTAAAAAAGATAAGAAAAAAATAATGGAAAACTATACCTTTTTTTAACCTTGGAACAAATGGAAACTTTGGTTACTTTTTCCAACAAATCAAACGCATTTTTGCAATTGACACACTGTCCCCTGTATTATGAATTTCCCCCTCCTGGATTCCCCCCACACTTCTTCGAGGGGGCACCACCGCCTCCTCAAATTGTTCATTAACATTCATGAAGAACAAATCCAGAGAAAAATGCTCTGCTCTCCGTGTCATCGGCATTTCCCCAACTGTGCACCCAAATACGTGAAAGGTAGTTGTAATCAAAAGCCAAACAGTTTGATCTGGACCGGGATTCGCCTCAGAGAAGAAGATGATTCCACGCTTTTAAAGAATTGACGCATGGTGGGATGTGTTTAAATTGCTACCCAGCTAAGTTATATAGTGTTCTCTTATTATCTAATTATATATTGATTCATCAAATATAAAACATTGATCTTCTATGGCAGTTGATGGTAAAATGGTGTATCCTGGTTGTAGACTGATGAAAGAATCAATTTAAGGGACTATACTGGAATAAAGCCCAACAACCCCATCAACTCTTTACATGTGCATATTGATTATTTCGTCAGATTATTACATTAACAGGAATAAACGGAAATGTGTGCTCATGTCTACAGGGCCGTAACCCTGCAGTGGGAAAGGGAAAGGGCCCCACGCAAAATACGTCCCATCACTCCTCAGCTCCACCACATGGTATGATCAGGAAAATATAACTGATAGTATATAACAGTACAACCCCAATGAATATCCTATTCTTTTCTCTGGAGGGCTGACAGCGACAGATTGTGCGAAAACAACTATGACCTTGGCCGAAGACTCGACCCGAAAACTCTCGTATTACTTGAAGCCCGTGATTGCTAACGAGCCAACAAGCTTGGCGTTATTGAAAAGATTAGATCATCTGTCAGAGGCTATCATTTTTGGGGGGGGGGGGGGTGACATAAGTGTTTTCCAAACTCGCATTTTCTTAGACAACAGTCGGTCATTACCATCAGATAAATACTATCAGAATGATGAAATGATGATAAATACCACTTTAATTTTATCATCATAATGATAAAATTAGTCATTCATTTTGATTAGAAGGCGTCCCGCTCTAAGGTTAGTCCACCCTGCCCTTTCAGCATTTGGCACTGGTTGAGCAACATTCCTGGTGAGATGACTTGAAAAATGTAACATTGGCAAATTCTGCTGGATTTTTGAAGCATGATCATGACTAAATTGCCTTATATCGACTATGGGCCACAAAAGGCCGATTGAAAAATTGTATATTTATAAACAAAATATATATATTTAAGACTTATTTTTGCTGAGTTGTGGGAATATGGTCCTTCCTCTTCGCATCAATTAAATTGCTAAGGAAAAAACGACCGCACAAAAAATATCGTTCCTCGTAACCACGATGCTCATGCATGCCGCTCACAAAGTTCGAACCTTAAAAATTGACCATTTAACGGCTATATGCGTCGTTGGCGTTTCCTACTGAACAGATACCTATAATACAGCTAACTGCAGTCTTCTGAGCAGATTACATGGGTTCACATGCCCACCAGCTTGTTTAAACTACGTTCTGATAAATTGGTTTTTATTTTTAGCTCTCTACGACATCTCATTAAGATTTTTTGATGTTACAAAATCAAATATGTTTTGTACCAGGGGTGGCCGTTTGGAGCCAATTTTGGATGCTAAAGGGTTAATCGTACAACGTGGTTCAATTCAGTTAAAAGTATCTCCAGTGATTGTCTCATCATACGGAATCAGAAAATATGTAGTTTGGCTATTGTAAGTTTCGGTTAAAGAGATATTGTGGGCACAAATGTGTTATTAAACGGTTAATTGAACTTCTGGATTACGTCATTTCTACATGGGGCCAAATTTTTCAAATCTTCCATCTGACAAAATTGGTGTAAATTGTTGTGTATGAGCGTGCGCAACCGGGACGTGTACAGTTTCCACGATTTAGGATCTTCCGTTTTGGTGAGTTTTTTTCATCGAAGATGGTATAAATTGGATCGTACGTGGATTAAAATTAACAAAGCCTACAAACATTGCCAGTTACCTAGCATGTCGTGCGGCAAGCAAATGATTGGCAGAGATATCCAGGCCAGTATTCACAGAGTTGGGTGAGTTGTCTATTGGGTAGCGCGTAAACAAAGTCCTCTGGGTTCCAATTATTTAAGAATTAAGGGTCATGGTCTAGTGGGGGGGGACTAGGAAATTCATTTACGTTTCCTATTGTATGCTAAAACAAACTTTTGATTGTGACAGACCGCCCATCAAGGGGGAGATATTCTCAAGTTCATTGACATATGGTAAACGGATTCGATCTGGGAACCCCCCCCAATTTGGTCTTGAGGAGAACCATGTGTACAATGCCCATATAACACAGGCGTTGATTTAAAACAGATTTCCTGTAAGTTTGAAGTTTTGTAGATTCGGTGTGCAATGGGCTGTGGTTAAAAATTTTAGGATCATTTGACTGATAAACTACCCACAATGTCCACATTGCTTGAAAACAGTCATAACAAGGAATTTTGTAGGCTACCCTGGAAGAATTTTTTTTCCTTTGGACAACTGTAGTTGACTGAACTGCTTGTTCAACTTACTCTGTTTACCAAAGCAGACATCTCTACACCATGGATAGCGGGCTGCCGCACACTTGAATTGTCGCCGATGTCACAACAGAAGTTGCTTTTTTAGCATTGAACTTGGCGGGAATAATGCAGACGGCTTGATTGTGCCATATTCACACAGATGTTCTATTGTTATACAAAAGTCCTTTAACGTTGACAAGTGTATGCATTATGTTTCCCCGCAGATTGTCACGGTAAAAAAGCAACTTCCTGTGTGACACTCGGCGACTCAGACCCCTATCCTGTGTAAGGTCAGTGTCTAAATACCAGCTCAGACTGCATAAATTAAACACATGAAAGACTAACACTTTCACGAGATACTTTGTGAGTGAATGATAACCGGGACAGGCTTATTTCTTGGAAATTGGGGCAATTGGCCAAAGTACAGCGTGACGTGCCCGGGTGGCATCACCATAAAATGGTATGGGTGTAAGGCTGGCGTTTCCAAACCCAGTGGCATTCGGTTACAGGGACTGCAAAAATAGGGGTCTTTTTGGGTATTATCAAAAATAAAGGTTGATGCAAGAGTATAGTTGTGCCTTACATAATATAACTGGTGTGTTTATAGAATCTCTCTAATACGAAGGTTTTCCTTTGATCTCAAGTATTTACCCTAACCTATTAGGTACAACATCCTTGCTAAGCGATTGGTTGTCTTTTTAAAAGACTCTTCATGTTTGGAGTATTAATTGACACAATTTTCGACAAGAGTAACTTTACACACTGGTAAAAAATGTTCCGAATTTTACCAGACTTTACGCCTTTTAAATTATTGTAACCCCAATTAATTAACAATCTTCACGCTTTATTACCGCTATTACCTAACCTAAATTACAATTTGGAAGCAGAACAAATGTAAATAAACATTGGCTCGAAAATAATACTACTCATCATTATCAGTCGACTGCGCAGCATGCGATAGCAATTTCCTTCCAGTCCTTCTGTTTTGTGGGCCAAGTGGGAGATAGCCTTTGGTTGCCACATGTTTGTTGTATCCCCCAAGAGCTTTTGGATGTAGGCAGAGATATGAGTTCTCTGTCCGGCCTTGCTCCTTCTTGCCATGCGTGCGTGTGTAAGAACACATATAACCTACTACGCCATCCCTCTGGCGTCCTTTAGAATATGACCAAATAAAGTAAGCTGTCTCAGTCTTACTCGGTTTATCAGAGGCTCCGTACCGGTAGCACATAGATTTGTCAATTTTGGGACCGATCAATGCCTTGACTTTCAGCATGATTCTGTAGCAACATGTTGCGAAAGAATTGGACTTTCCTCCAATTTTTTTGTCGCACCCCAGTTTCGCAACCATACAAAAATACTGTCCGGCATTTTTGTTGAATGAGGCGTACGTTCATTTCGATTGGTATTCTTTGACTTCTCCATACGCGCTCCAACTTCCAAATGCTGACAGGCAGGGTTTTTTCGTCTGGTAAGGGCTTAGAACTGGAAGCCATCATACCACCAAGATATTTGAAGTCGGAGACATGGTTGTTGCACTCGCCATAAACTTTGAGCAGTGGGTTGCAGTTGGTAGTCATGTACTGTCTTTTGCACACTGATGATAAGGCCGCAATTCTTCAGCTGGCCGCTTGCTGTTCTTTAAACTGTGGCCTGGCTCTAGGTATTGAATACTCCAGTTGGGCGATATCGTCAGCGAATCTAGGTCATTTAAGACTTTGGCTGGATACCTACTGACTGACGTGGGGATGTGTCCTCAATCCGGAATCTGTATCTTTTAGTTGCCTTTGCAGCAAGTAGTCTTTCAGCACAATGAAAATAAAGGGAGCTGCAGTACCCCTGTGAAACGAGGAAAGGTTCCGAGATATTTCCATCTACCGTAACAGCGCTTTTGGATTTGCCTGTAGAGGAACGGCTATGGCGTTTTACCAACTGTCCTTGGGATACCATAGTGCGAAGAACCGAGACATGACCTTCCTATTGATCGAGTCAAAGGCTTTCTTAAAATCGATGAAGGTGATAGTGAGTGAGAGTTGATAAGTCTCTGAAAGGCCTCCATGATTCTCCTTAGGATGTGAACCTGCTTTGCACAGCTTCTACCTGGGGGAAAACCAGCTTGGTTGGGATCTTAGTATAGGATCAACATGGCTCTCGTATTCTTGTTAACTGGATTTTGTTGTAGACTTTTGTTGCCACTGAACATCAAGGTAATTCCCTGTAATTATCATGCAGGCGGAGTCTCCTTTCTTTTTTCTTAGACAAAGTATCAATGATGTTGTGATCCCTGTTTCTGGGGGGTAAGGGGGTGAAAAACTTCAACGCACCTTGTGTATGACCTGCACCATTACTTCCCCACCACTCTGGAGTACTTCTGATGTTATTGCACTGTCCCCTCCAGCTGCCCTGTTGTTTTTCATTCCTTGATTGCCTTGTGGTTGGCTTCGAGTGATGGTGGGTCTTGGCATATAGGTCAGCAGTCTATCCTGATCAGCAGGAGAAGATAGGGTCAGATGTTGGTGGACCTTTAATCGTTGTTGAATAGAGGGCTAAAGTATTGCCGCCATCATCAGAATTCTTTTTCACTTGATGGGGCGGTACCATTCCTTTTCTTGACTTTGGTGGAATATCTTCTATCCTGACCATAGATTCGTGATAATTTTCCACGTTGTAATTACATTCACCTTTCTCATCTGCAATTTTTTCACTTTCAAGTCATCCATCTGTTTGTTGATTTTGGCCATTTTGTGTTTTTAGTTCATCAGATTTATAATATTCCAATTCAGCCTGCAGTGAGATTCCCATGCATTCCTTGAATGGTTGTTTCTGTCAATGAAGGAATTTCTTCCTTGCCTTGTCTCGCTCCTGTCTCAGCCGTAAGGGTTTTGCTCAGACACCCACTGGCATTCCACAGGGTCTGCATTTGCCAACCACGTCTTTGGCTGCTGCTTCAACGGCTTCCTCATTAATGTGTGAAGCCGTTTCAGTGATTAGCACAGATGAGTCCAGTTTCTTGAAGGATCTTAAACCTAGAAAGTTCGATCTGAAATTGGTGTTTTGAGGAAGGATTTTGTAGCTTCTTCCATCAAACTTTGTCTTCTACAGGGTTTACCTTTAGATGTTCTAAGGCTGGCTTTGAGACAGATGCTAACCAGGTCTAACTCGCATAATGATCCAATGGAACAAGACTTTGATGAACCGTTCCACTGCATGAGTTTAATCAGTCACTGTTGAAGAGTACCCAAGGTGGATTATGTCACTCCATCAAATCATTTTCCTTAGACACCATTCCATAGGTGTTACTTAAGGAGTATGTTGCAACTCGGATGAGCATTAACAGATCATTTACAAGTCTATCCGCACTGGTGTTTTCCCCAGCTAAGCTCCTTCCGGGAAGCTGCTGTGACATCCATTCTCAAAAAGCCTTCACTAGATAACAAAGAGGTGCTCAAAAACTATCGCCCTGTGTCGAATATTTGCTGCGTGTCTAAGTTCGGAGAAAATAGTGAGTTCCCAGATAAAGGATCATCGTGTCTCAAATGACTTAAACTGAGAATTCAGTCAGCTTACAAAGAACGTCACAGCACTGAAACGGCACTTCTGTGTGTCAGACCGATATCCTCATTGCAATTCACAACAGTAAGCCAGTTGCTATTTGTGCTGGTAGATCTTTCTGCAGCTTTGGATACTGTGATCTGCCCGTTCTTTTTGATAGGTTACGTGATACTTTCAAAATTCAAGGTACTGCCTTACAGTGGAATCGGTCTTACCTGCAGAACCGCTCTTTTCGGGTGCGCATTGGGGATGCATTTCAAACAAGCATCATCTCCTTTCGGTCGTTCTCAGGGTTTCTGTTGGTCGGGCCTCTCTTTTTCATAATGTTCACATACTGTAGCGCATCATCATCCGGAAGCACAATCTTGCTTACCACATGTATGCTGATGATTACAGCTCTATTTTGACATTTGATCCTAAGATTGATGTGATGCCAACATGGGGGCTGTCAAAGACTCTCTCGTTTTTATTGGATAAATCAGTGAGTGTATGCGCTGTAACAAACTCATTGAGATGATGAAAGACAGAATTTGTCATCGCATGGTTCATCTATTACACAAACGCCTCAAAGATATTACCATCAGGGTCGGACAGTGGAGTTCCCAGTCCGCGGCAATTAGAAACCTTGTGTGGTCGTGTTGATCAACAATGTCTATGACGAACATGAATGGCATCATTAAGTCGGTTTAGACTTTGGCACCTTCGGGCAATATTTACCGATGCCGCCGCTTTATGGGCAGCATTTGAGAGTTGTCATTCATCGTCGTCCGTTCACTGATTTTATCTCGCATTGACAAAGCCAATTTGTCACGGTGGTTGTATGAATGGTCGGCCAAGAGATCGGAGTAAACTTCAGAGTTTTTGCAGAATAGTGGGTCAGGCGCAGGGCGTGGGTGTCAGGATCTGGATAGTCCCCCTGCCAACCCAGCGTCCTTAAAGTAGCTCCAGTTGGCTGACCGCGAGGTGGTGAGATTGATCGTCGTGGTGTGGCTTTAAGCTGTGTGCTTGTCTTACGTGTAGAAGGCAAGTTTCGCGTCACGTTGGCCTCTACTGTGTCCAATACCTCTCGTTTTTTATATTCCCGTTGCCGGCCAGATGTGATTGCGTTCTGCAGAGGAGGGCAAGTACGGCTGGTAGATTCCTCACGTGTAGAATCCCGACAGGGAGAAAGTTCAGGTGGGTACATGGCTTTTGAGCATGCGGCCCCTACCTAGGGAACTCTTTTGCCTACTCTGTTCGCCACTGCCAAGTCCATTGTTACTTTAAGAAGGCTCTAAAATTTCATCTATGTCCTAAGAGTTGATTGTGTGCTAAATGTGTTGTTGTTGGGTTTATTGCCGGGGGGGTCCATGAAATTTATATAATATTGATTTCTGAGTGTTTTATACGCCGACGTTATCGGGGGGCTATACGATACATATCGAACAGGGCGGGAAAAAAAGGGAGAAAAAGAACAGGGGAAACTCGTAGACAGACAACAGAAAACGAAAAAAAGAAAGAAAAAAAAAGACAGCGAGGGACCTGAGGAGGGGGTGAACGCGTATCGTCTAGGGCGAAGTCCGAAGACGAGCCGGATAATTTTCCTTGTGGCGAGGGACCTTATAACTAAGTACCAGAGGGGTGTTGATCACCTAAAAAGTCATCCAAATTAGTGTATTTATTAGTGCAAAAGAGTCTGACTTGATAAAATAGCTTTAAATTGCTTCAAAACTAATAAAAAAAAGTATTTACTTGACGAGTTGCCCAATATTTTTGCGTCTTGTGCAGTGTTGGCGGTAATCGCTACTCGCACGAGGGGGGGGAGGGGCCAGTATTGCACACCAGATGCATACTAATTAATTATGCACTGTTTTCTTTTTTTTTTTTTTTTTTTTTTTTTTTTTTTATAGTTTGATGTTAGTACTTATCTCAGAGTAATACAACAGGTTTGTTAAAAGATGAACCATGTTTTATGCTAAATAGTAATTACCTAATTTGTAAAGCGCTATGTCCTCGTTTTGATAAGGCTCTATATCAAATGCCGTTTGTCTTGTATTGTATTTAGCTGAGTCTTCTGTGATCAGAATCACGCTCTCAAGGGTTGTATCTCTGCGTTATGGATAATTCACCCATTTGTCCATTGACTACAGTGGTCCAGCTGGGATTTGGAACCATTTTGGTGCATCCATCTGCATAGACGGCTGCTTGGTTGGGGGAATCTTGCCTGATCTGGCCTTAGCTGGTACTCTTGACAGAGTGAAACAAGCCTCCACCATTGTGTTTAGTTCCTCATTGTAACAGTGAGGACCAACTACTGGGTTAGACAGGTGGCTATCCTTGCCTATTCTGGCCATTGAAGTCCCCGAATTATAGATGGATAGCCCCCCCCCCCCCGCTACCATGCCTCTTTCAGTCTCAAGGTGTTTCTTTGATAGTGTCATAAAAAGGTGTCCTTGTCTGTTACACTAGCTGACTCTGTTGGATCATAAGAACCAAGTTTTTTTTTTTTTTCCTGTGACGTGATTACCATGGAAAGTACTGTAGGATCCGCTGGCGGACTGTTGTACACCAAAAGGCACTGTGGACATGCCTTGGTACCGTTACCAAACCGACCCCCCATGTCTCTGTTCTGTACCAGAGCTGTAAACGAGACCCCGTTTTTGTCGTCCTGACCTTACTTCGTCATTGGTGATGGTGTGATTAGGCGGTGTCCTGAATACCAACAATGTAAGTCCACATCGTGCAGCCTGTCAAAAGTTGATGTATTTCCTTGTTGTATGCAAAGTGCGCGACGTTGTACGTCAACACTAAGAGATGATTGAAGTAGCTAGACGAGACATATCAGGGCCAGCATTCGTGTGGTGTGCCGAGTTCCACTGGTCCGTCATATAGTCATCCTTGACTCTGTCCGCTACATTCGAGTTTATTTGGGTCTATTCTTGCGATTTTCGTAATCCAAAATGTTGCCAGAAATTAATTTTATTCCAGTCTGGCAAAACTGCACGTGGGATTGGCCCTGGACGTTTTTGTTCCGGAAATAACAGTGAAGCCGAGGTCTACTCATTTAAATTGTAGTTCGCCCTGTCGTGAAAGTCATATTGGCCTCGAAGAATTTCAATTATCATACGGCCCTTTGCTGTCCATGGTTTTAAGCAGCATTAGTTTGTTGTCCATTGGGCCGGTGGGATTTCTCCTCATTCGCCCTTCTTCCATTGGAACTAAATTTGTTCTCATCCGCCAAGGTAATGGACAATACCCAAATGGGAGGATATCGCTGTCACACAATTGCTGGAACTGAAGGTGCTGAGCATAGTGCAGGATGATCAACCAGGTGTGAAAACCTTGGAATAAGCTAGCCCTACCAGAAAAACAGCACCTGATGGTATCGCACTGTTCTCCAGCAGTTTAAGGAACAAGTCCGGCCAGAACATAACTCACAAGATGCTCTGATACCACAGGTATTAACCCTACAACACCCCAAAATTGAACATCCAGCACCTAGACACAACACCTTGGAGGCTGACAGCGGTCCTTCCCCGGCACGTCGCTGGCAGTACACGTCTACGGCCCTACGGTAGCAATCCTTGCAGAGATTTTTTTTTAAAGCAAAAGACTGGCCAGACAACACAAATACTACACAGTTTGAAAAAGGTAGAAAAAGGTAGTATTTATACGCTGACCGTTATTATATTTTCCGTAATATTACGTTCTTTTGTAACTTAGGGACTAAATCAATACTCCACCGGCGGGCATTTTCCGGTTCTGCCCGGTTCCAGGCGATTGATTTAATCTGCTCAATCTTCTGAATCCTTTAATCCGATTAAGTAATTCAGCAAACTCAATGAATTAATTGAACTGCGCGGAACCGGGCAGAACCGGGAAACGCCCGCCAGTTGAGTATTGAATTCGTCCCTTACTTGTTTTTAATGTAAGAATATGAACTATGAAAATCGTTTTACCTATAAAATGTGTTAAATAACGTCGTAAGTAACGTCATTAAAAAATTGCAAAATCTTTTTCCAATATCATCATTTTAAAAATAGTTTTAAAAAACTATTGTAGAACTCATTTCCTCCTTTTGTATTATATTTAGTTTAATTTGAAAAAAAGTAGTACACATATTTAATTTTAGCATCTGCTATCAGTAAAGTCATGTAGTGTAGTGGTTAAGGTTTAGGACTTGTAATCTTAAGGCCCTAGTTCGAATCTATGTAAGGTACATGTATTAAGTTTATTCATATGATGATTTAGTAATTGGTGACATTAGAATGTGTACATTACCATATAAAGTGGATTAAATTTTTATTTCTTCACGTTTTCCCTTTTTTATTGCCTTTTTCTCAAAATTGTTTGCCTGAAATATAACTTTTTTACAACCACGTCGTAACGTCAATACAACGTTTGTATGATGCCATAGCTAAAACGTGAACATTTGGTCAGAGGATTGTAATAACGTTTTAATTCTTAATATTGTTTAAACAAGTCAAAAAACCAACAATAATGATGAAGCTGAGATTTTGCGCCGTTGTTTTACAATCCCTGCAATGGTTTCGTATTTTTACGGCTCCAGTTATTTTACGTTCTGCACGTTGTGAGTCCCAGTTGCCAGTCAAATCCCTGTTTTTACAGGTTTATTTTTAACAGTGCACCGAGTTAGGGAAGTTAGGAGGAAAGCAAAACAAACTGATGTAGTAAAATGAATACCAGTCAAATCAGTTGGCATATCAATACAGCATTATAAAAGAAAGGTAGGTTGGCTTGCTCGAGAAGAGATCACGCTAAAACAAAAGATGTCAAATAACAATGCTCGCACACCTATACAGGTGTGAAAGTAATTATAGTCCGCCGGGAGCCACAGTCCGGGCTCCATAGACGACAACGGAATAAAGCGGGAAACTAAGGTTGCGTGAAGAGTTAACTGAATTGAGTGCCCTATTCTTTTCCGTTGTAGCGGGACTATGAGTACGGCGGACTGTAATTACTTCTACACCTGATTTCCCATCTACTCACGACTGTATTATTCAATGAACATGGTTTTGCGCCCGATGTAGAGTTTACGGTTGAAATAATAAATTTATCAACCGTCATCAATAATATCATGTATAGTGGAGGGGCCCTATGTAAAATTTTGTGAAGTTCATGTTAATTGGGCAACCACTATAAACGTATACTACTGTGGGTCTGACTATTCCATAAATCGATTGTTCCATTTTTTTCTGTTGACTTTTAGTGACCTTGACACAAGTTCAAGTTCAAAATGGTCATACATCGTCAAAAGTATATCGGACCTTGGTACCAAAATGTGGCATATTTCCACAAGGAATATTGTAATGAAGATTTATTGTTGGACCTTTCGTTTTCTTGTATATCAAATACCTAATTAGAGACAATAATATGCATAAAATTGCCTTTATGCAGGCCCATTCCTGTCCCTCAGAGTTAGGCCTCAAGTCCTTGCACAATGTAGTCATCTGTAAACACTCTACTCTGCTTAAATGTAAGATTGAACCCTACACAATCCCCATTATTTCTTGCTTACTAGCCTACTACCGCATGGGTAATTAAGTACAGCAAGTTTTTTTGTAAAATATGCAAGAAGACAAGATCGATGTTAGTCTATACCAAATCCATGGCACGATTGTCGTCTTACCGGAAATAACCACGATTCGCACTTCAGATACAAAAGTATGTATACAATCTTAGCTCAGTCCGCGGATGATATGTTTTCATTATTCGATCCCATCAAGAGACCTGGATAGTCTCGACTAAAGCAAGATCAAGTAGTCACCCTATACCCGGGGGGGGTGGGGTGGGGGGTCTCAGGTTTGGTTTGGGACGTGCTCCCGGAAGAAGTACCCATAGCTACACCATTTTTTGCCAAAAAGGGACCGTATCTTTACAAATGTTGGGCCAAATTAAAGCATATTATTTTGCCCTTTTTTCTCAAATGTGGACAATTTGTACTGCAGATTGTCGAAATTTGGAAAAAAAAAAAAAAACTAATTTTCCCAACAATTTTTTAGAAATTGGTTCCGATTGAGAACAATATATGAAAACGACCCATTGTCATAAACAAAAATTGGCAGGAAAAAGGGGTCATTGATATACCAGAAGGCTAAAATGAGACTGATGTCTGTGGTCAGGTCTTTGTGTTGAGAATCCCCCTTGCATATACCCAACCCCATTCATCAATCACAGCTCTAGGAATGACCATTTGTTGGATAACAAATTATGTTTACACAGTTTGTAAAAGTGTGCAATGTAAATTGTGATTCTCTTGCATTGATGCTGTCCTTTTTCACCTAGAACCCGAATGTCTTAGGCAAGGCAGAATCAAGTTAGAGTCATCCCCATAAAGCTGCTATTAATGCCAATGGTTACGTAACTGAATGTGGTTACAACAGTTTATTAAAAAATGTTCCACACAAATTGCGATTTTTTCCATACACAAATGTGCCATAACATGGAACATTGTTTATCTAGCTGTCCACCGCTTGCTGTCACTTAGTCCATAAATTGATAGATGTTATATTCTTATTAAACCAATACGTTCACAAATCTTTACGTGTTCTAAACAACACTGTTATCTCATTTTAGCTTCTTTCTTTGATGAACCTTTTTTCAATGAACATTGATCATTATTTCCCTGGTCCCTTAGTGTATAAAGTTGTGTGCAGTTAATCAGGCCAATAGCCCTAAGTAATGATCAAATTGTTACAGAACCTAATAATTCAAAATCATACCCTGAGCTTATGAGTTTTGTTCATGAATGTGGGTACTGGAGTATGATATGGGGAATATCCCGGGATCAGCAGCAGGTCACCGTTGCACCCCCCCCCCATACACACACCCACAAATCCTACAAAAGGGGCAAAATCCACTATTTGTTGATTTTTTTTCCATAAATGGTCCAAAGTGTAGAGAAGTTTGACAAGAAAGTCCACTTTTTTAGTGATGAGATGTTCAAAAATGGCCAAAAACTTTTTTTTTTTAGGGGGTGAGAGGGCCTTTACCAAAGTCCACATTTTCACAAGTCCCGCACCACCAAACAGAGGAGTTTAAAAAATTCCGTACACAAGTACAAGTCGATTTGATTGTCTAAAAGGCACCCCTAAACATATGGTAAGTGTGTATCCTACCCTTAATAGTATTGGCAATATCTTTACCCCTATTATCAAGTAGCAATTTGCACTTTGTAGCTGTACGGAATACTCATTTACACAAAATGAGCCCAACTACGATACAAACTCGAAATTTCCAAATCGTACAACCTAAATGTATGTTCAAGTCCCGGTTCAAGTGGGAAAAGTACACCCTTTTTCAAGATTTCCATGGTTTTGTCTACCTTTTATTAACGTATTTACGCACAATTTGAAAATATACCCTTTTTAACGAATTTCTTTGGTCGCACCTGATATCCCCTTATCAATGAACCGTGACCACCCCGGGCCCTGGATGGAAAGACTAATTAAAAAACACACATTGCTGAGACTGAAAAAGATAACTAGTAAACTAACTTTTGTCTGTGTAGGGCGAATCGTGGTTGTTTTCCACGGTTAACCCAATTCATCATAGATTTAGTTTAATTCCTCGTCTTACAAGGGGGGGGGGGGTTGCCATCCCCCGCTAGTGAACTTTGCTCCGATGCACTAAATTGGCAAAGTTTCGCGTAAATGCCTATGGGTATCGTTCTCTCATCCTTTCTGGTCATTTTAGCGAAAAAAATGTGAAGGTTAGACCTTCAACCGGGGTTATCACACATATGCCTTCAAAGTCGACGGGTGGGGGGGGGGTTGCCACTACAGATATTTTATGGTACATTTTTGAAAATAGTATTCACAGTATGGCTCTAACACTGTTATGTACACCTAGTCAATTGCCATCATTTAGAGCGTGAAAACGCATGAAAATCCGATATTCCTACGAATTTTTTAGCGCACTTGGATTTTGACTATTTTCTATGGAAAATGCCAGTTTTGTCGGCACAATTACTTTTATACGTCATTATACACCATCTGGTATGTGTGGTACTTATTGGTAGCATGGAAAAGAGGACCATCACTATCCACTGGTAGCAGAATCATAACATCGAATGCTTTAAGAATTCTCGAGGGGTGGTAACCACCCCCCTTTGGTAAACCGTTTACAAAAAAGGCTTGGTAAGACGAGGGATATAGACTACATCACCCATTTCCTTGTAATGTTTCATGAAACAACTTGGTTTCCTTACCATGGGCTTAATAGCAAATATAATGGGTTGTGGTATGGTTCAATTATACATGGTGCAACAACACGAGGCCTAACTCTTGCTTTGGACCGGACCACCCGACTGGGGTCTGAATAAGGGCAAAATTATGCAGATATTGGCTCTAATTATGCTTATTTGCATATAACAAGTAACAAAATCTCAGTAACAAAATAATATCATATACAATATTCCTTGTGCAATTTGCCACAGTTGATACAAAGGTCAATATACTTTGGACAATGTTAATGACCATTTGACCTTTGACCTCGTGTCCGGGTCACTAAAGGTCACAGAAAAAATGGCAACATCCATTTTCTGAATAGTCAGACCCAGTAGAATAACATTTATAAGGTTGCCAACAATTACATGAACTTCATAAAATCACTCTCTGGAGACATAGGCCCCTCCACTATAAGCCAATGAATAGAGGCCCCACACAGGGTCTTATGGTTGGATCACTCTAACCTCTGCTAGAGTATTGAACCTTTGTTCTGATTAACATGTATATTTCCTGTTGTACATTCCCCATACAACAGTTGGCGTAAATTTTCTTTTGACATTGGGGGAATGGGATGGGGTTTGCTGACATATTTTGAACATGCAAAACAGGATTTGCTCTGACAAGATCCGTAATAGTACATGGGAAATGTAATAAATTTTGGTTTAGTTTTTTTCATATACAATTTTGACACCAAGGTTTTTCCATACAGAAATTTCATGGAGATCGGAAAATCAATGGATGGTCATTTTTTTAAATGTGTTCTTGGGTGTTTTATAAAGGGGGGATTGTACAAGTAAACAATAACGTGTTTAAATTGTTTTTAAAATTTTATACCAATCTCTTCGGTTGCTCATAAGGTTGTCTAAAAAGGCTATAGTTGTCAGATTTCTACCTATCGTTTTTAGTACAACAGGCTTAAGAGTTCCAAGGTCATGATTTATAGAATGGTCCCATTTTTGTTGAAACTGGTTTTAAATCGTTTTTCTTGGGTTATACTAATAAGAAATGTAATATATATTCTTTGTTTCACCTTTCAAAGTGAGAGTTTTTCAGATGACTATGTCTCCATAGACCCTGTGGACACGCCATATGTGCCCTCGTAATATCATTAAACGTCCATTGACAAAGCGACCTGTAAATTTTCGGCTTCTGTACCAGCCAGACGAACAATTTGGCACCATTGTTATAACAAACGCAATGAATCTGAACTTTTACCCCCAGTGTGACCTTGACCCGTTTTGCCTTGTAACTCTTGTACTATAATCCTTGAAAGGTCAACTGACATAATGTATACTTTAAAATACCTTTGCCCCCTTTTATATTTTGTATGACCTTGCCCCCAGACTAGCATCCAAGAACACATTTAAAAAAATGACTCCCATGATTTTTGTAAGCCTCATACAATTTTGATTTATACAAACCTTGGTTGCAAGATTGTATTAAATGAAATGTTCAAAAAAATACAGTTTTCCCACATGTATAATAACTAGCACCTTGCGCGCAAAGCGCGCAAATATTTTGCATTTAGAACCTAAAATCGGTTAAAATAATTGGGATTAGACAAAATGCGGGCGAGCGCGCGGAAATTTACCATTTTGAAACTATTATGGTAAAATATGATGTTATTTTGGTAAAAAACACCTGACGGAGTCAATATTGGGGGGGGGGGGTAAATCGTATTGACCGTCCCCTCTCATAAAAATATTAGGGGATATATCTCCCATCCTCCTCGGGATTTAGCTATTGATACAAACAATTTGAAACTGACTGTTTATCGCTCCATTTGGCCGTCGTCGAGCCAAAAATTTGTTACGTAGCAACTATACTCCTTTTTCCTCCTTAGAACCAGAAAAGCACGTCTTTGTAATCTTTTTAATCCCGTATGAAACATTATACAATTTGTTTCAAGTTGGATTAAATGCTCAAAGGATGACAAAATGGTATTATCCGGATTTGGAATCAGCAGGTTAAGACACTATCAGTAATCCCCCTCCCCCCAATGAGTCAAAAAGGGCTTAAAGTGATGGATACGTCTGTAGAATTCTCATAAGTTATTTTTTGCAACCGAGAAATTTACAGAAAGGGAGAAAACAGTGCACAAGATCCGAATCTCCATCCATAAGAGCAAGTGGCTGTAAAAATCAAAGAAATGGCGGCAAACTTCAAAAAATGGATTTCCTTTCATACTGTGACAGGACTCCCGCGCGCGTCACTGGCGTGACGGGGGCACACGTATATGTGTATGTCTCGAGCGGCAGAGATCGGCAGCGCTGGCAAGAAGAAGGGGGCGTAGAAGAGGGGATAGTGTGCCCCCAGTTTTAGTGGTCCTTGGGGAGGACGGAACCCACCAGTATAGTCTGCTTAGGAGCCGAAATGAAGCACAAGAGGTTGCGACCTGCTTCAACTTTAAGATTGATTTATTAACCAGTTACTACCAGCTCATCACTAAACCTTCGGTGTCCCGTGAAATTAGAAAGAGAAGAGTAATAGAAAACGTGTTAATCACTTCAAACTCGCCTTAACTACTACTTATGTTACAATATTTACAACCTATGTTGAAAGGCCTATTAAGTTGAGAAAATTCCTGTTTTTATTGTCAAAATTGAAAATTTTGCAAGCCGGCTCCCGCGCTACCCGCTGGGGAGCATTCCGTGATCCGCATGATAATGGTTTAGCATTATCCATGCATCACTACAATTACACAAGATACATGTTATACAATCTATAATTAAAAGTTAAGGGACATTATATAATGGAAAAACTTGACCCTGCCTATAACCACCCCTTCGTGCACTGGCATTCCAGTACACGACGTTATTTGTGGACACACTACAATCATGTCCTGTTATATAACGACGCTATATCTGGGCACGACCATTTTCAATGCGCGGCGAGTGACGCTATCCAAAGGCACGACCACCCTCAATGGCCCTCGGTGTATGGCGCGGCTGTCTCTTGGCACGACCATTTTCAATTCCCGGCGAGTGACGCTATCTATATGC
>JAMKCH010036222.1:0-15222 GCA_023653785.1 Ophioderma brevispina
AATTTGTCATAGTATGGGGTTTTTGGAGCAATCTTCTTCACGTCTGATTTCCAGGTCATCAGTGAATCCTTCTCGGTCTGCTTTTAATGTAGTTAAGCCGGGGTAAAAGGCGTGTTTGGTCTTACTGCAGCGTTGACTTGGATACCGATTGGTCGATGTGAGTTTGTGGAAAAGGACAAAAAACAATCTTGCTACAAAGGTTAGAGATTTTTTTGCTAACAACAGCTAGATCAGGGTTGTAACCTATCTTCCAAAACGGGCACTATTGAATGATGGCGGCAGCTTAGAGTCGTGAAGGGGACGTAGATGTCGATTGTCTATCCATTCTTCGACGTCTTGTCCGTCTTTGTTAGTATCATTGTAGCCCCATTGGCTTACTATGGCTTGTTAAGTCGCAATGAAGAAGCGACGGTTTGGTGGGGAATTCCCAGGTTGAGTTGAGAGTGCTCGAAGTCTACTGATGGAGGTTTGTAGACAGATGTAACTATGACAGAGCTAAGCTCGTCGAGGACTTCGATGTTATATATCAGACATGGGTTGCTTCTTACTTCGGTGATGTTCCACAAATTGGCCACTTCCGTATTTCGATGTGGTCTCGCGGTGGAAAGGACCATTCCTGGTATTGGTGGGCGGGTGGTATTGATTCCTCTGTGGGTTTCTGCAGACATAGGACATCGCAATTGAAGATTGTTACACAAATCAGCAATGATGATACTTTTTGCACTGGGAAAAAACCCTCCACATTCAAGACGCTATATCAAGGCAGGACCTTAGAAAGGGCCTGCGCTGAGGTCTAGTCATGATATTGGGTTATACTAAGAAAATGATGTTAATGGAAAACAGTGTTGGGAGTTGTAGGAGTGGTTCGCGGCTTCGCTTCGACAGTTTTTTAACTTTGCTCGCTTCGCAGTTTAACAGGGGAGGCCACAAGACGGTTCTCTATTCTCCCCCGAGTAAACTGACCAATCAGGATGCTGCATTTTCAAAATGGGCAGCAGAGGTAATCGCAAAGGAAATTAATTTATACAAGGAACACACAAGACAAATATTTATATATGGAATTGGTAATTCAAATGACACTTAAATGTAAACAAGTATTTTCATAATAATAGCACAGTCCAAAAAAGTACAATAAGCATTGTGTTTCAACAGGGTAGTGTCATATGTCACTAGAGCTCTAATTATTGAAAAAAAAAAAGCTGTCAATTAGCGGTTAAAGTCAAAACAGGGTGACTTAGAGGTTGTTCAGATCATGAGTTGATTTGATGACCAATTTCTGGTTGAACTTGTAAGGCAATAAATGGGCCATCAATGCTCCACGCTGACTTTACAGATTTGTGTGCGACGACAGACTTTAACAAATTCATTCTCCTTACAGTAAGGTTCTGAATAAGAAGTCCAGATGATTTTAAACGGCCCCTTAACTCGAAACACTTCATTGGTATGGCATATTTGCAAACTTTATGATAATTGGGCGAGGGCGCGGGCGAGTACTTCCCATTGGTAGAAAGTTCGCTTTTCTTTTTCTGTCCAAGTCTATGACTCCTATCAATATCTTCCTTGGTTATTGATATATTTAGCTTGCTATTGATTGTTTCCACAACCAGTTCATCGGTATGTTCGCTATTCTGTTCATCCAATCCATGGATCAGCAAGCAATGCCTTGGGTGTATTGTTCAGGATCTCCAGTTCAGTTCCAATGTGATGCTATGTTTGGTTCATATGTTCCACAGTACATTCTAGGTCATTTGCTTTCGCTGATACCCGTTCCGTGTCCATTGATAGGGCTTGGTATACTTCGGCTTGACTGAATCCCCTATCTGAGTAGCAATTGATGATTGATTTCAATCTTTTAAGTTTTGCACATATGGTAGACATCATCCTTTCATCAGCACAGAGTGTAGTCGAAATTTGTGCAAAAAAAGTTGAGGTGAAGATAGAAGATAGAATTGATGCGCAATGCAAACCGGGGCTATGCCTCTTAAGCTTTGATCGGACATTAGCAGACCTTTAAGTTGTTTCTGTAGTTGAGTACAAGCTTCGGTACTGGTTCCTGGCGTTGGTGTTGCTCCACTTGCCTGTTTGTCCATAGTTTGTGCATCGCCATCTTGGACAAATTACGGACGGTGGAGTTTCCATGATTTTGTTGGGTTCTACGTCTTCAGGCTAAGTTTTGACTCTGGTTCGTTGTCATTGCTTTCCAGAATGTTATAGGAAAGCAATATACCGCCACAGGAAGTTCAGAAGTTGAGTGAAAGGTTAAACGTTTGAAATAGACCGGAGGATCACCAATAAAAAACGTCTGAGTGAGAAGTGACCTATGGAAGGAGAGCATTGGTTTAGGGGGCCACCAAATTTTTTTTTTTAATTAATTTGTCAGAGGGACCGTGGCATAAGACTACATGTTGAAAAACATTGCATCTGAACCAGTTGATGATGCAGAAGTAAGAAGAAAGTAATGGCCCATTCAGTATTAGTTGTGGTCAAGAGCATGTGAATGGAGAGATTGCCTCTCTTATTTTCGTCTTGGTATCACTTCTTAGAAGAGGCTAGCATGGATCATCAGAGTCAAGAAATACCTCCATGGTATAGCCAGACAGAACAGAAAATTGCAACAAGAACACAGTGTTGCCCTGCCAACATAAGTATTGCAGCTTAAGGCAAACCTCAAAGCCTCAAAAACTCTGTCAAAGATCATCAGAAGGAGCACGCAGACAGCAAGGTAAGAGGCCAGTTGCTTTAAGGCCCTTACTGCTGTGACATACCAAGAAAGCTGAGCGTGATGTGATAAGGTGACGTGCAGGAGAGAGGCCGTACCCACAAGTAAACATAAGACATTGGAAGAGTTGCAGTGAGAAACAATGGGGCGAGACAGGTAGGAGTGGACAACCACTCAACAAGACATTAAAGTTAAGAAAACCAGTCACCTCTACAAGGAAAACCGTTCATTGAAGATGCGTTTCTAGAGTAGGTGGTCGATTAGCCAATGCAGCTGTGACAGAGGAGTCAAAAATTCCGATGATTATTCCAAAGCCGTCCAAATCGGCAAGATTGATTTGCATGAGGTTCATGTTAAAACTGGGGACATGGTGGCCGGAACCACATGCTGGCATGCCTACACGAAAAATCGTGGATAATTAACGCCCAATGCTGCAGCTAGGAAGACAATTAGTAGCTGTGTTACTGGCCAGGAAAGAGAGGGAAGAGGGCAGAAAACAGATGATGGGGATATTCCTAAAGATAGGGTAAACATAGGGAAGAGCCACCTTTACAAGGATGGCATGGATTTTTTCGGGCCCACTGGAAGTGAAACAAGTGCGCCGACGACGACGAAGCGTGGTGAAACGCTAGAGTATGTTCGTCTGTCGTGCTTCCAAAGCTATCCACCTGGAGAAGGCTGAGTCGTTAAAAGTACAGATGCCTGCATACGTTTTACGGCGTTTATATCCAGAAGAGGACAGGGTCAAACAGCGTAGATCTGAGAACGGTACCAATAATTCGGGACCCAAAGAGAGCTACGCAGAGAAATTGCTGCTTGGAATCAACACAGAATTCATGACTTCCTTTCTTCAAAGGGAGGTTGATTGGGTTTTCAACCCACATGCTGGAAGCAACCACGGAGGGCATATGGGGAGAGTTCCAAATAGGAACAATCAAGAAAGTGATGTGCTCTGTTATAAGGGAACACCGTTTCACAGACGACTCCCTTCAACACGATTCTTTGTGAGATAGAGGCCATAGTTAACAGTCGGCCTATCACAGAGTCTGGGGAAGCATCTGATCAGGAGCCACTCACGCCCAAATCACCGCTTCAGCGTAAAGGCAATTGAATCTACCTCACAACTTCCATGACAACACAACTTGAGCCAGTACGCCAAACGTAGGTGGAGACAAGTACAATATCTTACGACCTCCTATTTTGGCGCAGGTGGACTGCCCGAATACATTCCACTGTTGCAAGAGAGACAAAAGTGGATCCACCACAAAAAATGCCAAAGAGAATGTGTTATGATAGTAAATGAGGCAACTCCAAGAACGTTGGCCACTTGGAAGAGTAGTAGAAACCCTGCTAGGAAGTGATGGATTGGTTAGACGAGTGAAAGTGAAAACCAAATCTGGATTTTTGGTGAGACCAATCGGACAAGGTATGTCTGCTGTAAGAAGCAGAAGAAAATTCCCAGATAAGGATCTCAAGTGAAGCAAACAGATCCCTCAAGGAGTACGTGTCAAGTTTGCCCAAATCAGCAACAAGGAGACACCACCAAAGTAAGAAGAACTTAGACAGTGTTTCTAACTATGAGACCCGAAGGTCAGCAAAACCAGTAAAGCGTGTCTGGACATGTGAAAAACTGAACAACAAGGTATGTTAATTAGGTGTCAACTAAGTTAAATTGCCACTCGTCAGGGGGTTAAGATTCGGAACAGTTTGTTGAATTATATAGATAATATATATGTATATTATATATATATATATATATATATCTATATATATATATAGATTATATATATATATATATATAATTTATATAGATATATTTAAGGAGCCAAAGGATTGCTGGAGCTTTAGAATCAAGGTTGGTGAACGAATTTCTGTGTCAGGTTACAAATGACGTTGGTAGAACTTTCTCGACGAGACGGACATTCAAGACGCAGTGGTTTGGACTCGCAGCAGTGGACATGGGGAGCACACATTGTGTTTAGGAGCCGGTTATGTTTGGCACAGCCAGCTCTCACCGTCTTCACACCTAAATTTGCTGTTACAGCCCATATGACAGGGGTTGGGCAAGCATGTGAGTGTGAATTTACACGAGGTTATTATGTTGTGCAAAGGTAACTTCATGTAAAACCTGGAGTTTTTATAAAGACACCTAAGGATGCTTCCCCCATGGATTTCACGCAGATTGTGTCTTCTGTTAAAGCCGACGCAGAGAGTTCCTGAGGAGGCGCCCTCAATTTCCAAAAAAGTAGTGTTTTTGCATTGATACAGAATGCTTGTCCATGTACTAACCACTGTGTTAAATGTACGCTTAAATCGAATTCCTTAATATTTAGACATCACACGTGTGGTAAATTCCGGGATCCGGAATGTTTGTTGTTTACACAATCCTATTGGATGTAATACTACACATCAATGTTTACTGCATCCAAAACGAAATCCGAATTCATCTCAAATTTCGGAATTGATGCCTGTAGGTTACTATCTTTTGTTCTATGACTATTTTTCATTATATAAACAAAAAAAAATAATGTTTCGGAAATCTCTGAGTCAGACTTTAATTGAAGGATCATGCCAAATTCTACTATATCGCAGTAGACTTACATTGTGTTATATTTGGAGCAGCCTTGATGACTGGCGTGCCCATATTGTTTGTAAGATGGGGCCGTGCATGTTAATCCATAGTTTGCACATGCCAAAACCCACAATCAGTATTTGATTCTATATAAAAGAGCAATTTCAGGCAAATTTGACTGTCATGTTGGCACAGACAGTCACCTACGTTTACACCATTTTGTGTATTATCACAGTGTGCCTTGCTTCAAGAAATAATTACTGGTTGATTCAGGATGTAGTTCTGGGTCCTTCCACACATTGGAAAACTGATGACATGCGCTTCAAAATCTTTTGATCAGATTTTAATTAATTCTGTGTTCTGATTGGTCATCGACTTTTCCAGTTTGATGAAATGGCAAATGGTCAAATCTTCAGCCAGTGTGGTCAGTTTTGGCTTTGTTTTCATAAGATTTATATCCCTTATATAGGTAGATCTGCAGGATGGCAGAACTTTTATTGCTAAGTGCATGTTTTCTGCAAGACATATTTTGGTTTGGGTGCAATTTAGGTTTTGGGGAAATAGCGATTCACATAATTTGTGGTCGATTTTATTTTTTTCTCAAAATCATTGAAGGTATCAGAAAGAAAAGTTTTGTTTTGATTTAGTACTGCAATTTGATACAAGAGGGGCTAATCATTGCTGATTTTGCCACCTTGACTTACCATATACCTTCAGGGTTATTGGCCTATCAACCCCCCAAAAAAAAAACCACCCCCAAAATTAGACACAAAAAGGACTCAAATATCAAATTCTCTTTAGGAGGCATGTTTCTCCTGTTTATTTTGCATATTATGAACGGTTCAGAAGTTTTATTTGCAAAGGAAAAATCCACCTTTAGGTTTGGAGAGTAATGTATGCTAAATGCTACATAGGCGCCGGAATGTAGGTGCCATTTCTACCACTATTACTTTGGATTTCCATGGGCATCCGACAGCGTTTGGCTCTGCTGCGCTGCGCGGAGTGCGCCCTCAGCGCTTGTTTTGATGCTGGCCGCGGCCATTTTAAGAAAAGACTTGCCGAGTGTCGGAGATGTGGATTCCCTGGGAACCCTAAAGTTTTGTAAACTCTTTTTCTCTCTCAATTACCTCACAAACTAATCAGATCACCTCAGGCTCAGATATAGTCTAGAACTGTGTTATTAAAGGTACATATGATTATACAACATATGGCGTCTGAATTGCAATGAGTATGGGGAATCGTTGTTTTCGTAAAGTAAGAAGTGTCTAACATGTGTTGTAAACATGGTGCAAGGTGTGAGCGTTATATGGCTGGGAACCGGAATTTTCATCTCCTATGGTGCCATTTGTAAGTTTGCCCATACCACTACGAATCAAAAATAATACTCTAACTTTATTCAGACGTTTGGGTCTAAAAAACTCTTACTGCCTCACGATTAGTAGTGTTCATATTTCACTGCTTTTCTGGTTAACCATTGTAATTTTTTAGTTTCATAGGCTGCGCCTGTATTGTAGCCGCATAGTGCTAATACGTACGATATAAGAATGTGTACAGTTACAAGGCGACTAGGAGAAATTACAATAGATGGATGTTGAAAGATGCAAACGCGATTTGCATCGAAAAATTGTGGTAGTGACACACCAATCAGTGGCGAAATTTCTTTTTAAACAGGGGGGGGGGGGTGGGTGGGGTTGATTGAAAATGAAAACAGGGTTGGACTGAAAAGATCTATTATAGCACATGGGCACGCAATGGTATTTGAATTAGAACAAAAATGCGCGCGCAACCCACTTCGCGGAATTTTACCATTTTAAACTATTATGGTAGAAAGATGAGGCTTATTTTCGGTCAAAACAGCATGAAAACGGCGCATTATCTATCAAAATTGGGGGGGCATGGATAGTATTGACCATCCCACCGCATCAAAATATTGGTTGGGGAATATCCCCCCTCCCCCCGGACTTACGCCTATATGCAACCAATAAAAAAGAAGTTTCTCGTGCCATTAAACGCAGAGAAGAGTCGTTGTCTACAAGATCAATTTCTGTGATAGCACTGGCCGGTACGCGAAATAGAGGAAATGTGCCTTGGAGAAAATGGACGAGCCACCACACGCTCATCTATAGAACCACTCAACCAAGGAGCTGTTTGTTTTTTTCTGCCAGATGTCTTGAACGAGAAGGAGCAGTCAGCTGTTTTATGTTTCAGGTCTGAAAACGCATGGTTAAAAGCTCTCAGGGCCGCTGTGGAAGCATACTCAAAATGAAGAACATCTCACAGTAGAGTAGTAGACGGAGCGATCTATGAACCACCTAACGAACAATCAAAAGTCTGTCGGGAGCGATTTTGCGATGGTCTTTCTTCGGTTTTTGCCCCCCATGCCAAAGTACTTAGGGGGCAGGGCAATGGTCAACATGCATCGAAATGGCTATAAAAAATGTATGCATGTCAAATAGTTTAGATGGATAAAATAAACACACAGGGTGCCGTGTGGGCACGTACATTAAATATGCTGCACGGGGCCTTACAAGAGGAGGAGTAAGGGTAAAGTTAAGGGGGTCAAATAACCCCAGAATTCTTGTAAAAAATATGATTGTAGGACTGTTTAATGATACTGATTACAATAGAAATGCTTTGGCATCTTTTGGCTTCATCTTCTTTTTATACTGGAAGGGGTTCCAATTTCCCTGTAGGACTCTAATGGGGATGGGGACATTACACCCTCCCTATTAAAGGAACAACCCTATGCAAAATAAAAGGCAGATTTTGAACCAGGATAATTAAATAGTTTTTTGATATTTTTTACACGAAAATCTTGGTATTACAAATGTAACCTTTCTTGAAGTACAAAATGGTACCTTAGCCTATTGTCCCCAAATATCTTGGAAAGGAAAAGCACACAGCATGTGATCAAATGACTTTTTACTCCTGGTTACCTAAGGAATATTAGTCTATATTACATTAGATTTGGAGCAGTTAAACATTTGACCCCATAGTAAATGGACCCTCATCCGTTCGTAACACCCCCGTGTGCAGGATGATGAAAAAACGTGTCCACCTAGGAATGGTACTTATGGTCCATAGAAGCTACCCAGATAGGGCACGTTTTTATTTGAATGAATGTCAGTTTGCAATTGAATATTAGGGTTTGCCCCCCTTCTGCCTAAAGCTACACCTGTTTCTGAAATGACGGGTACATATTTTCATTTTACGAAAAACTGTCACAGACTCGTTTAATGATCTGCCAGAGTTAGTTTTCCTACCCAAATGTGAAGAGTGAGCAAGAAATCAACGAAATTTTCCGTTTATCCTGTTAACGAAAAACTAGATTGCGGCGATTCCAATCATAGCCCAACTGAACACTCATACATTACTATGGTAGTGCAAAAGTTCAACCGATACCCAGCCAAATCAAGTCCCCAAAAACGATGAATACGTTCTCTACGATTGCGGCGAAACGCAACAACCAAGGTCAAGATCCAAAGATGAGTCTCCGAGTTGTTTTCTAAACAGTCTACTAAATACATTGACTATCGATCCTGTTCAATTGTAAACGCGTAGGGGAAACTAACTCGGAAAAGTATTAGCATTGATGCTGATTGATGACGAAACCATTTTCCTACGTACAAAACTACAGCGGGTCAGGAGCGATTTTGGATGAGCCGTCTGGAGTTACATCTATTCGCCCCCAATATCACAGTACCACCCTGGCGCGGGTACATATACATATACATCCTGATCTTTCGGAAAACATCTTGCCACGGACTCTTTTGATGATCGGCCAGAACCACCCCCCTCCTACCCACATGTGAAGATTAGCCAGAAATCACGACACTACAGTTCATCCTGCCTCCGGTAATTCTGCAAAATCTTGCAAAATCAGCCATTTTGGACCACAGTTTACGTGTCAGCCCCCCTTGGTTAATTTTTGTGACGTTTTTTTTCCAAATCCTGGATCCGCCAAGTTAACGGAGGTAGGTGTAATGTCGATTTGATGACAACGATATTGAATACTCATGGTAAGTGAATGCAGCAGCTCAATCGAAAACCCTGCCAATCAATTCCAAAAAGATTGTAGAACGAATACGGTGAAATTTATGAATCAGCCAGATTCAACAATCGATATTAAACCGAGGATCCATTTGCTCGACAAACTACCTAGCAATGGACGGCCAATAGATTCCAGATTCAATGGTAAAAGAGGGCAGTGCAAACATAAAAGTCATACCATGGATGACGATGATGCAGAAAGGGATAAGATATGTATGGGAAAGTTTTCTGTCAAGCTCGTTTGACTCCAATATAGCACCTGATCGTCCAAATTCAATATCACAAATCTCCATGACGCAAACCAAAAGATGAAAGCATTGACCTGGACTATCTCAATCGTCAAGGAAAACAAAGTCGCGTGAATCTGCCATTCAAACACAACGACTGGTCATCGACACTATGTCGATCAAAACCATATCCAGTGTGACGGGACACGAAGAATCTACCTCGACATTGCTTGTCACTCCAAACCCAGGTTTCACCTGAATAGTGATTATTTATTCCTACCCAAAAGAGTTGACCACGGACGAGGAAAATGACGAATAAACTAAAAAAAACAGACGAATTATTATTCGAGACTTGTCCTCGGAAGCTCTTATCAACCGTTCACTTCAAAACAATCATTAGTTCTGATGACTCCTTATGTAGCACTGTATTAAATAACTCTGGAGGAGTTCTTCAAGAAGATGAACATTTGAAAGATGTTTGTTTGGAAAGCACTGTTTGAAATCCAAGAGGCAACGTTCTGAAAAAGACAAACGTATCAAAGCTGAATCTGTGAAGTCTTGCCAAACACTCATCTCCTACAAACTTGACCGATAACGCTATGGCAGAAAAGTTCTGGAGTGGGAAGTACATGCTGAGCTAACAATGCCATGTTCAAATCTATGATGAACTACCTTCACGGAGTCGAAACAGTTCTGTTTTTTGTCGCAGCATCGCGGACCGCTGACCTGAAACTCATCTCAGGCTGGAGAAGCGCTGAGCAACTTTTCTTTGCCATGGACCGATCAAGTAAAGAGGGACTATGGCCGCGGTTACATATTCAGATATGGATGATCTTAAGACCAAACACCCAGAGACGTGGAAGGATGGAATCGGGCAACATATCTGTGACAAGAGTGGCATACCATATTGTGTTTCCATCGGTCAAGACAGTGGTTGTGAACAGGTGAATCTGATGATGAAAGTGCACAACGGTCTCATTGGAATCTCAAATAGATGTTCAATGCAAGGCAACAATTCTTACTGCCGGCCCAGAAAACTGTCAAGTTGGCTAATGAATTCAAGGCACAGTTTGGCCTGATTAAGGATGACAAGTGACAAAATCAAGCTGCCTATACTGAGTCAAGGTATCCCTTTTGCGTCGAAGATGATAACACCATCTCACAAGATAATAACACATGGCCTATGTTCCTGAACAATATGGTCTCCCAGATCTGAACAATACAATATCGGCACAGAAGTTGTATGAAGAGAATGTGAAAGAGCGAATCAATGGAGAGAAGTCATCATATCGGCACCTGTAGAGAAAAAGAAAATGACGTACATGTCTGGAAACAAGAAGCAGACAACGAAAGTTCGAGATAAGGCCGTTGATCTCAAAGAACCCAAGGATCTATATGGCGATTTGCAGTCAAGTCCTGACGGTCACAGTGACCCCAATTGAAACCGTAGAAATTGTTGTACGAGGGTCAGAAGGCATGGATTTGCCCCACACAAACAAAAAAGGACACGCGTCCTTGCTCTTGTTGATTCCCCACACAGGTTCTGTGGTGCAAATTAGTGGATGTTTTTCGCATGTTAAAGTATAGGGAAATTATGTTCAAACTGGCAATCTAGAACTAAACGTGGTCTTCGCTTTCTCAAAACAGATACAGCTGCCCCTACCACAGGGACTTTTTTACGATAGGATGTCCCTTTATTGATTTGGTCAACTTTAAAATAATGTGGGCCTCCTGAATTTGTCAAGACCACCATTATTTAAACACGATTTTTTCACGTTTATCCTTGTTTTCAACCCCAAAAAATATCAGTAAATTTATAATTATACCCATCAGAAGTTATGAGGTAGACTTTAGAAAACATTTCTGCAATATTTGTAAAAATGAAACCAACGTATTTACGGCCCCAAAGACGAAGTTGTTTCAAACGTTTTTACCAAATGGAGAGGTCACGCGCACCATTTTTTCATGTGAAAAAGAAAATACGGCATTGCCAACGTGAACCTGGCCGTCTGCCTGATTGAGGGCCTGCCAGGTCAAGCCGAGATGTTGGACCTAAGGTATGCAATTGGCAATTATGAGTTCCTTGACACCAAGGGCTCCTTTGCCACCAAATGGGTTCACATGTTGGCATGTACTGACAGTTCAAGTTGATCCATCACGACATCAGTTACCTCAAGAAGAAGTTGAACTATCAACGGTGACTCAACAACCGATAATGCCAGACAAATAGCTTCGCAGACTGATGAATCCTGTAAATGTTACACACGCACTACTTCAGGTCGATGACCCCCTTCCAAGTCGGACGAAGATAGCTTGTAGTGGACGGTAATGGTGGTGGTTCAGAAATGGACTAAGCCAGCAAGTGTGAACACACACAGTGAAGGATATCAAGCCACTGCTTCAATGACAAACGTATGAGAATGACAACTGTTATTGATGGTTATTCTTGTGTTTGACACCTACAAGCCAAACTTCCTCAAGTGCTCAACTAGAAAAGAGACGACTGGCAAAGACCCCATATGATAATACCAAGTTAAGTGATGATGTCACATCAAACACATAACAATGAGCCGCTTTCTTTCCCATGATCAAACCACGGCTGATTGACCGAGTACTTAGCAGACAAGACTCTGTAGTACACAAAGATCTCCAGTTGAATAATTGTTTCGCATCTGGTCATACTAGGAGTAACAGCGATTTACAATTGAAGACAATAACCCCGAGGAAGCAGATACTTGGTTTTGGGTTGTTTGCATCAGAGAGAGTCCAAAGACAACACGCCCAAGATGACCCTATTTTCTCTCCAGATACAGAAGGGAAAACCCGGTTTCTGGTAGAGCCATTTCAAATTATCATCGTTTGCTGAACGACACCCAATGTCAATGAAATTGGGTGGTTGTGGCACATACGCGCCCCCTGGATTGCTCTAGGTGAAGAGCAGGCCAATCCCTACCTGCGTTTCAGCTTTTAACAGGTGCGGAATTAACACCGGAACGTTTGCAGGGTTGGGCAAGCCGTCCTTGTTTTACAATCTTCCAAAAACACATTGATTAAGCAAAGCATTTCAATGCTTTTAGAAATACCCGATGTCACTGAAACTCATTCACGTTGGCTGCCATTTGTCTCTCAGTTATTTGCCTAAAGGAATTCACATAAAACGCAATTCCTGAACGCATAGCAATATGCTGAGAGTACGAATTTTCCACCTCACCATTGTGCGTTCAAGTACTACGAGTTCTCATCCAGGCTGGAGTATGGGTCAATCCATGTTTTTCCATCAAGTTTTCCTAGATCCACTCAGAATGTTTTTAACAAAGATCCCGATGGTCAACTGAGACCCACCGCTAACAACAGATGTCGTCCCATCCCCAGCACCAACGCCGCAATCGGAAATGGTTGAGATGTCATTGCACCACACCTGGCATCAAGGCGATGCTCTTGCAGACCAGAGAACTTGACATGTACAGATCTCTGTCTTTGCAATTCTGATCAGTGTGAAAAGGATGATGATTAATTAACTTCACTGACTACTAACAGACGACAAAGTGATGGTGAAGTAATCAGTAATACATTGAAGTTTCTTTTAAAGTGAATGTGTGGACGTCTCCACTCAGCATTTACCTTCATGAAAGATATTACAAGTCAATGAAACCCAACTTAAAAAAAGATGTTCTAAACTGCAAACGGGCATAATCACTTTGCTTTTGGAACTCATTGCCTGTGTCGGCACCAATGATTCACGCTTGCAGTTAATGGTGAGTGCTTTGGAAATCACAAAAGCATTGATGCCGATGGTCATAACGATTGAGAACTTTAAATCAATACCCATTAGTTGATCACCAATTTAAACAATATCTTGAACAATGTTTGTATGATGTAACTAGAGTCCCCCTGACCAATGAGATTTACTAACCCCTCGCTGCTACTGTGGTTAAACACCAGACTTAGGCGAACAAGTGAGACAGGACAGCCAGTGAGCACCAACGCAGATACCAGTGTGGCAGGAGATATGGTCCTCCGGGCTCAAGTCCGGGAAACAATGCGTGAACAATAGGGAATCGATTCAGTTGACTCTGCACGCAAACAGTAGTTTCACGCTTTATTCCGTTGTCGTCTATGGAGCACGGACTATGATAACTGCCCGGATAAGATTAATTTCACACCGGGCGCCGTCAAACCTTATCCCGGATTCCACGGCTAACATAGGTAAAGCTGAGTGGGGATCAGATTCCCTGGTAAAGGAAATGTTACTAAAGCAAATGATACAACTCGGCGTTTCTTTTCCCGATGGCAGATGTCAATGTATATCAAACCACTGGGCAACGTAATCCGGACCAAGAAAAGAATGAGTTGAAAAAGTTGCTGCTTTGGACTCAGGAGTCTGGCCAGAGAGATTCACTAAAATCTCCCCCGCTTGCTACTTTGGTGAACACCAAGCATTAGGCCGAAGGTGACAAGTACAGCCAGCGAACACCAACACCAAGTACCGGGCAGCGGTCAAAACTATCCCGGCCACTTAGACAAAACGAGTGGGGGATACGTATTCCCTGGTAAAGGAAAGTTTACCAAAAGCAAAATTGATTACTCTGAAATTCTCTTCCCGTTGCGATATTTCCTGCTCATGGAGCAGTAAATCTCGCAGCTACTGTGGTGCAACACCAGGCATTAGGCCGAAGGTGAATGGGGATCTGTATCAACACTGATCACTCCTTAGTATGCAACAAGGTGAAATAGCAAGCTAGAAGATTACATCACACAACGGAAGTTGCCAGACCACTTGAGAAGTGTTGAAAACGTCACTGCAGGTCTTATCAACACTTTTGACTAACATTGGTAAACATTCTGAAAATCACAATGGGATGCAACCAGCCTAAACTTGTCGAACTTTAGAAGAAGTGATAACCTGAGTAAATGGTGCTGTAGTGGGCACCATTTTGAAAATCAAGATGGCGGCAAATCCAACCCAGCTGTAATTATCTTTAAAAAAGACCTTATTTCATCCTAGCCGTAAATAACCAGATCTATCACAAATGAGGCTCAGAAGATTAAACGCAGCTTAAGCTGAACTGAATGTGTATAATGGCGACCATTTTGAAAAACAAAATGGCGGCAGTCCAATGACATTATAGCCATGCTGAATTAACTTTTTAGGAATAATAAAATGTTAGTTTGGCCACAAAAATAAACTTCTTTAAATAAAATGACCAGAATTATGTGGAAAAATAGTTGAAAATTGGCGGCCATTTTGAATTCCAATATGACGGCCATACAAACATGTAAAAAAATGCCAACATTGACTTTTTAGACTCAGCACAAACAAACCTCTCTATTGAAGCCTGTATAGAAGATCCTAGTGACAAGTCACCGACGCTAGTCACCGACGGCAATTCGCGCATGTGTAGTACATTCTTGACTGACCTAAGTTCAAAATTCACCGCGTTGCAATATACACACAACCGAATCTGTGTGTACATTGTACGTGTCATGCAAACCATGCTTGACCGCGCCACAAACACGGTTCCGCGCATATAATTATGACAGCAATCAATACTCCCATTGCATTTCCCAATTCAAACTTGGTTCCACTGCCGGAAAATAGCCATGCATATTTGCTATGTCACCTTTGTAAAAGTAAATGTCACCTTGCAATGATG
>JAMKCH010036223.1:0-19243 GCA_023653785.1 Ophioderma brevispina
ACGGCCTTTCCATCTGATATCAAAATCGGTACTACTTCAGGGGTAAATCAGGGGGTCCAAAGAACGATCGAACATGCACCTTTCAGAGGTCCGTTCACACTTTACTGCCAGTGCAGTAACTGCATGCAGCCTATCCAAATCGTTCTGCCATTGTTCAGTCATACTTTTCTATTTACTGAACACCGCATGCAGTACTGGCACAAGTTAAATATTTAACTTGTGTGATGCATCATGATGGCATTAGGGTGCAGTACCTAATTTAGAATGTTTTTACTCTGCAATCCTTCCCAGATTACCACAACATACTGCAACCTGAAGACTGCATGACCTGGGTTGACCTGCAGTGAATCACTTAGGCGTGCGTGGAAGTGAAATTAAATTTTACTGCCTGCAAAAGAAATATGAATGGATCTTTAGAGGGCTTGCATGAGTGAAAGTGGGTAACATTTATAAAAAAAGGCCTACCTGTTATTTTTAAATTACATCATAGTATGGAACAAATTATTAAGTCTGGGATTTTTTTGGCCACCCTGTTCTTTGTTTTTTGGGAGTAGTTTGAATGTACATGACTGATCTCCCATGCTTAGGTCGGCACCCTCGTATCCAGACTCCTCACTTCCTTCTTCTTCATTTCTTGCCTTGCAGCTGCCACCAAGATGCGAATACTGCCACTGATTGCATTTCTTAGCTGAGTTGACTGCAATTTCTCTTAAGTTTTCTTTTGCAGATTTTTAATCCCGTCTATTTCCCCCTTTATACTTTAGCAGCCCCTTTCTACGAAAACCTCTATCTTAATCCCACAGTGTCACCCCTCCCCATCCTGCCAACATTGTCTACTAGAGTGTGCTTCTTTGGGAGGTCTACTAGCTGAAGCCCTGGAGTCCCATCTCACCAGCCTCTTCCCCACACTTCTACCTTATCCCCACAGTGTCACCCTCCTCAATCCGGCCAACTTGCACAGTTCTTTTGAGTCTACTAGCGGAACCCTGGAGTCCCATCTCCTAGCATCTTCCCCATACCTCTACCTTATCCCCACAAGTGCCACCCCTCATCCTGCCAACATTGCAGTTTCTTTGAGTCTCTAGTGGAAGCCCTGGAGTCCCATCTCCAACCCTTCCCCCACTTCTCTTACAACCACAGTGTCACCTCCTCGCTGCCAACATTGCACTTTGCACAGTTTTCTGTGAGAGTCTACTAGCCGAAAGCCCTGTAGTCGCTCTCCCACCACAAGAATATTCACACTTTTCAGAAGTTTCAGTTTTGATGATTCATATAAATTACATGTACATTGCGGGTCTATCTCGTTATGTCATTGACCTATAATATGTAATGAAAGAGTATAATGCAAATGTTATTACTTCATTTATCAGACCATCTTTTACAATTTGTTGTCGTTTTTATCCCGTTGGCTTGAAAAGCGTATGGGGATATTGTGATGCACGTATGTAGTGTGTGCATGTGCATGGCTGTGTAAGCCTCTTTTTCTTTCCTTAGTTACTAGACTCGTTTAGTTGCCTTGTATTTCATAATTACTCAAATAAATATTATTTATTCTTCTGTTTGTCCATTTGGGATGTTTTTGTTTTTCACATGTCCTCCTTTGAAAAGTTGTTGTCTGATTTACATCAGACTTTGGGATTAAGGTGCAATAGGGGTTCCTTCATGTGTGGGTGATGTTCAACGTTCTGAACCCGTCAAAGACATCTGAGGTCACATTCCAGGATGCCATCTTGCCAGGGGTATGATGCAAGTTTCACATTGTCTTCCTTTCTGATGTAGTGACTGCTTGCTACTGACACATAGCATTTTTGTTAGTTTTGTGAGGTCTGTGTTTGTGTACTACAATTTGGTAAAAATGTTTAATTTTTCTTTTTTTAAAGTTATAACTTGTACTCTTTTTACAATTAGTCGAATAACGTGTAACAAACTCTACTATTTGACTTAATTTCATATTCATCATAATTTGCTTATTTTTTTTTTTCCGAAGTTGTATTTTCTACCTGCTCTTTAATGCATTGATTGAGTAATACATGATTTCTGGGGAATATCATACCCAACACCAACTTATGCAACATTAGGGTTTTTTTTTATTTTCAAAATATGTCCAATTCAGCTGAAACTTCTGAAAATAATCTGGTAAACCAGGTGGTAAATCAGTTAAACATGTAATATCAAAATGAGGTCACCCAGAGGTCAAGTCAGCCACAGGTCATTCAAGTTCAAATATTTTGTTTTCTATCTCACATTTTGGCAAACTGCAGCAGGAAGTCAGTTTCATGATAACATGTTAGTGTATATTTACATATTTTACAAGTAAAAAAAAAGCCAATTGTGAGATTGGGATCATGACTTAAAGAGTAGTGATTCCAATGAGCGTCGCATATCCTTGTCTACCTTCTCGTACCCTGTCCACTCACTCCTGCAAACCTTCCTCCCCTGTCAAATCCCTCTCCCACAATACTATACATCAAACCCATCCCTACGTCCTCCCATCCCTTCCCACTTCCCCTACCACTTCCCTCCCTCCCATCCCCCACCTTCCCATCCTCTCCCTTGTTTACCCGATCCCTCCCCCCCCCCCTCCACCATCGTCCCCTCGATGCTATCATCTCCACATCCTTTCCCGCGTTTTTGTTTCCCAAGATCATAAAACATCACGTGAGTACAGCCTATTGTGGTATTTCCAGTAGGTCACTACTGGCATCCGGAGGGCAGCTCCCTTATCAAATACCACCGGTCACCTGCTCTCACTGGAGCCGGACCGTAAGACCAAAATCAATGATACTTAAGAAACAAATCATCACTACTTTCAATTTCGCTTAAAGCACTATCAGTGATTTGCAAATTAGAAAATCAATTTTGCATGTCTGTACCAGGTACAGGTATCCTAACATACCCTACAAATGCTAACCAGAGCAACCTAATAAGGAACAGATCGGAAATAGTCATTACTACTGCCTGTACGGACACTTACTACTACAGTTAGTATGAATGAGATTCTTATCCGTGGAACACTTCCACTTTCTGCCTTTTCTGTCAAGGTTTCAGTTGGGAAAAAATGTCAAATATTTTTGACTCGGATAAATCATTTGATAGTGTCTTTAGTAAAGTACTTTACCTCGTGGAGGCCTTGTAGATACTGTCAATCACTCAGAGATAAATTATGTCTTTTTAAATGTCACGGTTATGCATTCTTATATCTGCTTAGTGTTGTTATCCAATACTCACAAGGGTTGAAAGGGTAAATGGGTATACCAAAAAAGACTTAAAAAAGCCAACACATGTTATAAGAAGTGTTTTTCTGCTGCTTTTTTGATATGACCTCAAGTTTTGAGTCCAAAAAAGGCTAGACTTATTATTTAGAATAAAATTTGTTAAATTATATGTCGTAATTTGTCAATCCTTCGATATACTGGTCCCCAATAAACAAAATATGGCATTTAAGCAGCACCTATCTGGCAAAGGAAGTATCAATCAATTAAAAAGAAAATCATTAGGAGAGCAATTGTCAACTTTTATGGATATCAGGTATAGCACTTAGCATTGACTTTGTTTACAATGTCACACCCAATGAAACATGTTAGGGGAGATAGAAAGCTTAATCCACAGACGCTTGCCAGTTTTCACCAGTCATCCAGTTGAACTCAGTTGAGCTAGTGGTTGGGTTTGAAGACACCCTGACATCTTACACACGAAGTGAAATTAAATTTTAATGTTGTTATACGAGCTCTAGAATTTCCCCAAACACAGGAAGTTAAATACTTCAAATAGAAGGTTTGCAATAAACTAGTCTAAATGACAATAAGATGCACTGTTCTTTTTGTAAAAAAAAAACATGAATAGTGATGATTACTAAATGAACTATGTAGTAGTGAGACTATTCATAATGCCTACTCTCTTTGAGCTTGCTGATACAACAAATAACGTAGTTCAATTGATAGATTTAAGGAGACTATTATACATGCCATCCCTTCTTTGAGCTCTGCTGATATAACAAATAACATAGGTAATGGATAGAAATACTTAGGAGACATTAAGACAGCCATACCTGTCTTTGAGCTCTGCTGATATAACAAATACATAGTTAATGTATAGAAGACTTAGGAGACTATTAATAGATGCCATACCTGTCCTTTGAGCTCTGGCTGATATAAACACTAACATAGTTAATGGATAGAAGACTTAGGAGACTATTAATAGATGCCATACCTGTCTTTGAGCTCCTGCTGATATAACAAAATAACATAGTTTTAATGGATATAAGATTTAGGAGACTATTACTAGATGCCATCCTGCCTTTGGCTCTGCTGATATAACAAATAACATAGTTAACGGTAGAAGATTAGGAGACTATTAATAGATGCCAACTGTCTTGAGCTCATGCGATATAACAAATACATAGTTAAATTGTTGAAGATGTAGGAGACTAATTAATAGATGCCATACCTGTCTTTAGCTCTGCTGATATAACAAATAACTAGTTTAATGGGTATAAGACTTAGGAGACTATTAATACATGCCATTCCTGTCTTTGATCTCTCTGATATAACAAATAACCTAGTTAATGTATAGATATTTAGGAGACTTATTAATCATGCCATAACCTTTCTTGAGCTCTGCTGATAAACAATAACTAGTTAATGGTGGTTGAAGACTTAGAGACTATTATATGATGCCATACCTCTCTTTGAGCTGGGCGGGTGCTGATGGGATAACACTAAATAATTATAATGGATAGAAGATTTTAGGAGACTATTAATACATGCCATACCTGTCTTTGAGCTCTGCTGATATAACAAATAACATAGTTAATGGATAGAAGACTTAGGAGACTAAAAATCATGCCATTCCTGTCTTTGACGCTCTGCTGAATAACAAATAACATAGTTAATGGATAGAAGACTTAGATGCTAATTAAAACATTGCCATTCCGGTCTTGCTCTGCTGACTATACAAATAACATCGTTAATGGTAGAAAGACTGAGGCTAATAATCATCCATCCTTTCTTGACTCTCTGATATAACAAATAACATAGTTTAATGGATAGAAACTTAGGAGACTTTAATAGATGCCATACCTGTCTTTGAGCTCCTGCTGTATCACAATAACATAGTTATAAGGATAGAGACTTATGAGGCGTAATATTACATGCCTACCGGTCTTGAGCTCTGCTGATATAACAATAACATAGTTAATGGGTTAAGACTTCGAGACTATTAATACATGCCATACCTGTCCTTGAGCCTGTGCTTGATATAACAAAAACATAATTCAATGGATAGAAGATTTAGGAGACTATTAAACACTGCCATACCTGTCTTTGATCTCTGCTGATATAACAACTACATAGTTAATGGGTTGAAGACTTAGGAGACTATTAATACAATGCCTACTGGTCTTTGAGCCTGCTGATTATACAAATAAACATAATTAATGGATAGAAGATTTAGGAGACTATTAATCCTGCCATACCTGTCTTTAGCTCTGCTGAAATAACCTACATAACATAGTTAATGGTGAAGTACTTATGGGACTAAAAATACATGGCCATAACCGGTCTGAGCTCTGCTGATATAACCAATAACATAATTACTGGATAGAAGATTAAGGACTAATAATACATCCATACTGTCTTTGATCTCTCTGCTTGAATAACAAATAACGTAGTTAATGGATAGAAGACTTAGGAGACTATTAATAATGCCATACCTGTCTTTGAGCTTCTGCTGATATAACATAACATAGTTTGTGATAGAAGATTCTTTCGGGGGAGACGGGTGGACGGGTTAATACTGCCATACCTGTCTTTGCATAGCTCGGCTGATATACCAATAACATAGTTAGGGTCGAAGACTTAGAGGGACTATGTCATAGATGCCATAACCGTCCTTTGAGCTCTGCTATATACAATAACATAGTTATGGATGTGAAGACCTAACTGGCTGAACAAATCTAGATCAAATATAGTGTTGGCCATAAAATCTAAACAAATTCTCACTCCACGCGCGTAAACCGGAAGTGTGTGATGACCGCTTGACCACGGAACTTTAATACCATTCAACAGACGCGTGCGTGTGCTATTTGTTTCAGAAATTAAGACGAGCATTAATGTCACTGCTATAAAGATCATGGAATATACGGCCTTCAAAAAGGGTTTGTCTGAGAAGAAAATGGGGGAACAAAAGCAAAACACAATGAATTTTGTTGTTGTTTAAAAGGTTTTAAGCAAAATTCTTTAAGCATTTTTTGGGGGGCTATTTTGTCAGCTTTAATTTCTTATCTCTAACTACAAAGAACATAATCCTCAAACAAAGCAAAAAGAAAGTGGAAAAACTTTTTTGCCTGATGCTACATACAGTGTTGAGATGTGTGAGCTTAAAGGACAGAGAATTTTTTTTAGGATTGCAATCTATTCTTAACTTTACTTGATAGCTGGTACCCACCTCCGAGAGCATTGCTTAATTTTTGGACAAACAACTAAAAAAGAAAAACCCCAAAATATGTTTTTAACTTCCTGCTACTTAATCATCCATAGAAAAGCAATCTTTGATTTGACTGAGGGCGGGCTGGTTGTATGGCTTATCCATGTTTGTGCACGGGGATAGAGGGGGGAGTTTGATAGTACTTTCATGTTCTTTAAGCTACCATGGCAAAGGGTTGAAGTTTGTCCTAACTTCTAAAAAATGCCTGGATTTTATGCTTCATGGGTAGATTGTTTCTTATATTTGGTTTTTAATTTCGGTTTAACCTAATCATAATTGAGCTGAGCTATTAGTGTTTAGCTTTGTTTTCCATCGTGGTACACAACTTAATCACACGATCTGCTTTCCCTCGAACTTGAAAGTACTCTTTCCAAGGGTGTATCTTTTTCATCATGATTCATAATTATTTGATCTACACAGTAAACTTACTTCCCTTAATCCTGCCTTAACAACATATGGCATTTAAGCAGCACATATCTGGCAAAGGAAGTATCAATCATTAAAAAAAATCATTAGTAGAGCCAATTGTCAAATTTTGGATATCATGTATAGCAATTAGCAATTGACTTTGTTTACAATTTCACCAATGAACCAAATGTTAGGGGCAGATAGAAAGCTTAACCACAGACTGCTTGCCAGTTTCAACCAGTCATTTCCAGTTGGAACCAGTTGACTAGTGGTTGGGTTTTGAAGACACCCCTGACATTCTTACACACGGAAGTGAAAATTAAATTTTAATGTTGTTATAAAGAGCTCTAGAATTTCCCCAAACACAGGAAGTTAAATACTTCAAATAGAAGGTTTGCAATAAACTAGTCTAAATGACATAAGACGCAATGTTCTTTTTGTAAAAAAAAACATGAAATAGTGATGATTACTAACATGAATAATATGTAGTAGGAGACTATTAATACATGCCATACCTCTCTTTGAGCTCTGCTGATACAACAAATAACATAGTTAATGGATAGAAGATTTAGGAGACTATTAATACATGCCATACCTGTCTTTGAGCTCTGCTGATACAACAAATAACATAGTTAATGGATAGAAGATTTAGGAGACTATTAATACATGCCATACCTGTCTTTGAGCTCTGCTGATATAACAAATAACATAGTTAATGGATGGAAGACTTAACTGGCTGAACAAAATCTAGATCAATATATAGTGTTCGTCAGTAAATCTTAAACAAAATTCTCACTCCACGCGCGTAAACCCGGAAGTGTGTGATGAACGCTTGACAACGGAAATTTAATACGCAATTCAACAGACGCGTGCGTGTGCTATTTGTTTCAGAAATTATGACGGCGATTATAGTCTGCTATAAAAGATCATTTATATAAGGCCTTCAAAAAGGTTTGTCTGAGAAGAAAATGGGGGAAAAAAGCAAAACAAAATGAGTTTTTGTTGTTGTTGAAAAGGGTTATAAAGCAAAATTCTTTAATGCATTTTTTGGGCTAATTTTTCAGCTTGATTTCTTATCTTCTAACTAAAAAAGAAATATAATCCTCAAAACAAAGCAAAAAGAAAGGCAAACTTTTTGGCCTGATGCTACATACAGTGTTGAGATTTGTGAGCTTAAAGGGACAGGAGGAAATTTTTTTAGGATATGAATATTTCTTAAATTGTACTTGATAGATTGTAGAACACCTACCGAGAGCATTGCGTAGATTTATTGGACAAACAACTAAAAAAGAAAAAACCCAAAATATGTTTTTAACTTGCCTGCTATCTTAATCATCCTCATAGAAAAGCATGCTTTGATTTGAAGGAGGGCGGGCTGGTGTAGTGGCTTATCCATGTGTGTGCAGGGAGAGAGGGGGGATTTGATAGTACTGTCATTTCTTTAGCTGACCAGGGCAGAAGGGTTGGAAGTTTGTCTTAACTTATAAAAAAGTTGCATGGATTTAGGCGCATGGGTAGGATTGTTTCTTTATATGTGGTTTTATTTCGTTGCTTGGAACTATCAAGAATTGAGCGACGCTATTAGTGTTTGCTTTTTCCATGTGCGTACACGAACTTATTCACAAACAGATCTGCTTTCCCTCGAACTTGAAAGTACTCTTCCAAGGGTCGTGATCTTTTAAGCAAGTGATTCATAATTATTTGATCTACAGTAATACTCCCATGAATCTGCCTTAAGCTTGTACCCATTCACGAGGGCCCACAGGTGAACAAAGACCCAAAAATAATCCAATTCATGCAATATGGGAAAAAGTAGTTTGCAAAAAGATCTTTTCTTACACTTTGTGTGCATTCATGATAATAATGGATATAAAAGGCTGCAAATCTCTCTGCTCATATCCGATCCGAATTTTACAGACCCCGGGCAATTGCTTAGGCAAGCCCTGCATTGTCAGTTTCCGAAATTCTGTTGTATTCTATCAGACATTGCATAAGCCACATTGCGCAAGAAAGCAACCATGATGTGGCACAATGCATAATAATACTGTATAATGGCAATTCTTTAACTTACCACCATATGACAATTCTGAAAACCCCAACATGTGTCTAGGAAACACAATTCTTTTACTCTTTTTTTTAATGTTAATTTAAATTTTAATTCTTTTGAAAAACACAAGTTTGACATACAATGCGCCATGTGTGCACTTTGTGGTCACTATTAAAAGGTGCACCAAGGAGTTTCACCTATCAGGTGTCCCTAAAAACAACTCGAAAGTAACGGGATCTTTGCCCTGATCTAAAGCTTTCCATAAAAAATATCCCCATCTGAAACGATTAAGCTGCAGAGATGCCAGTTTTCCGGTTTTTTTCCCGGAAATCCGGTTTTTTTTAACAACCCCAAAAACTGTCCGGGTTTTAGTCTTTTTTTTTTGTTTTGTTTAGTACAGTTCCAAAAACCCGGTTTTCCGGCTCTGGTGAGCCAAAGAAATACATGAAGTGTGGATTTCATGAGAGCAATTTTAGTGCTATATCTCTCGAAATTTACATGTAGCGTTGGTTCCGATTCGATCGCCATACCGTACCATTCTACAGAAAATCTTTTGACGGGTACCGGTAAGCGATCATCCTACAAGCTCTGTGTAAGGAGTTGATCAACGAGGCGCGCGCGCGATTGTTGTGTTTGCATGTTATGCTGCGCCGACATACTTTCGGTAGGAAAATGGAAGTTCTTACGACTGTGATTTACCAGCGATAGAATGAGATAAAGAAAAATGGAACTGGTCATGGTTTTGGAAACTTGGAAGAGAAAGAGGACAACGACGATTTTTATCAGTACATGAGGAAACTGAACAAGCTGGACTGGCGTACTAAAATGACCGTCACCATGGTGTAGAAACGCGCAAATTATGGATCGTCGGGGAAGAAATCAATCAAAGGGATCACATGGGCCGCAAATCTAGATGTAAATAAAGAAACAGGGAGGGCATTAAAAATGCACAAGAGGTTACAGTCTTTTTCAGCATGCTATGGGGACTTTAACAGTTAACCATTAGCTGCAAGGCTAGGTAGGCATGTAAGTCAGCACTTCAATCATGTCATGCATGTTCAGCCTTGATTATCATGACATCTGAGTGAACGTAAGCTAATGATCTGAACATAATGATGTCAACAGAGCATATTTCAATGAAAAATTACCATTCTGTGTGAAAGATCATGTATTTCAAGAATTGTACTCCAGTTGACTATCTAGGTGAATTTAAAAATGCTCAAATCCAGGAGCTCCGGGGGCGCTGCATCCTGGGCCCCCACCGGGCTCTGCCCATGGAACCCGCCAGGGGGCCTAAGGCGCCCCTGGACCCCCGGCCAATTTTCCGGTTTTTTTCAGTCAGGTGCTGGCATCTCTGAAGCTGAGAAATGTTTTTCCCTTTGGTAACAAAAATTGTGAAATTTCTAATTTCGTATAGGAGCAAATACGAAATTCAGCCTATGTTTTTTATTGAAACATAGCAAATCAAAATCACATGTTTTCTCTCTTTTAGAATTTTGTGTAGCCAAATACAAGGTTAAGAAATCTATGAGTGTCTAATCTATATGAAATTTACTAGTATGACACAAGATTTGGGCACCTCAAATCTCTTGTTGCACCTTTATCTCATATTTTGAGAAAACCTAAGATGCCCAAGCAGGTGTTTTACATGTAAGTTAATCGTAGAGCTCAAAAGACTTTACGCCATGCTGTGCAGGTGCTGGAATAGGGAGCTGCTATACCATATCTCGCATTTTAAACTCACGTATTCAGCCTCATAGTGAGTAGACGTGGCTCAGATCTAACCCTAGATTTGACTAGTTACCGTCACAGTTCCGTCATAACTGAGCTTCTATATCTGATGTTAACTTGATTCAGTATGAGTTAACTATTTTTAAAATAGGTCATATCAGGATCTGACCCAGATTGACTCAATATGGAGTAGTTTCTCTCAAAATTTTAGCCTAAGTTCTAATCCCCCTAAGTCTAGTTGCTTCATTGGCACTCGGATTGCTTCCTAGTGGAGATTGAGTCAATTTCAAGCTCTGAATGTGCTGCTGAGAGCTCAATTTTGTACTCATTTTAATGATTATACTATACTGAGTCACATATGAGTTTCTGTATCTTCCTGCGTTATGGTGGTGTTTGGACATCAGCCATTCCTTACTTGTGCAGCTCTATATGACTAATATCCATTTGATCACCAATGAGTCCTTTCAAAGTTACAGTGGGCTATCACTGCAAATCATTTCAGTGGTTTCATGTCACCTCGCTGTTTGCACTGCTTAGCATTTATTTGCAGGTAGCAAAAGACTCCCATAAGCTTTCAGAGAGCAGAAATACTGTACCAAAGCTTTCAGATAGCAGAATATTGTACCATAAGCTTTCAGATAGAGAATACGGTACCATAAGCTTTCAGATAGCAGAAATATTGTACCATAAGCTTTCAGATAGCAGAAAATAGTGACCATAAGCTTTCAGATAGCAGAAATACTGTACCATATAAGTTTCAGATAGCAGAAATATTGTACCATAAGCTGTCAGATAGCAGAAATATGTACAATAAGCTTTTCAGATAGCAGAAATATTGTACCATAAAGTCTAGATTTTGCGGAAGTTTTTTTATTTCAACAAATCCCCCCCCCCCCAATTAAAAGTACATTTCTGGAAAGGTGAGGACTTTTTGAGTGTCTCAAAATGATGCTAAGAAAATTAGGGGGATAACAAGATCAAGCACTATTGAATGCAATGGACGTGGCCCTTCTGGCCCCCTACAATCCTATATAAAACATTAAGGGACATTAAAAACATTCCTATTTTACCCTAGAACTCCCCACCAATTTTTGCACCACTTTTTATCCAAAATCGGAGCAACTTAAAAATTTGACCCCTGTACAACTGGAAAACTGACCCTTATGATTGATTTTGCTGTTTTAGGCTTAACTCTTGAAACTTTAGGATGTACATATACAAAAACTATACCTTTTCTGAATCCTATTGGTAGAAACATGAATATGGTATATTTCAACATGATTGGATCAATTAAAAATTTGACCCCTGTACAAACTTTGGTTGGCCCCCTCTCCTTAAGGCACTTGCGGCACTTAAGAATCAAGTTCCAGTGGTCCCCTGTTCGTCTGTCAACCATTTAAATCACTCAAACCTTTTGTACTTGAGTGTGTTACAAATGTGTGCTAGCTCCAGGGTTATATGATTGGTTTTGTTTAAATGGGTAAGAAATATCAAAAATTCATGACCAATTTTTATTTTTCTGTTGTTCATCAAAAAAAAAAACAAAGAACAGGTGGTCGCAACAACACTTTTTGTTGAATTATTTCTAGAAATACTGAAGTATCCACTTTTCTAAGTTTTCCTAGAAGAAAACTACCAACTATCTTAGGTGTGAATAAGGTTTTATATGAAATAAAATCAAATTTAGAAAATTCTCACATAGAATTTTTTTTTGCAGATGAGTGTTTCTATTTGAACAATAGGTGTTTTAATTTTCCTAAATATTTTCCCTAAAATATTTTGTTCTAAAGAATTAAACACGTGATTAAAAAAAGCCAATGTGAGATATTTAGATATTTTGTTAATACACACAGCCCTAAAGTTCAGCGTAAAGCAGAACTGGCAAATTTTCACAAAGAATATAAAATTTCTTCAATTTGCTCTCAAAAAGATAGTCTGGCCATGGAAGAACAGAGATATATTTTACACATAAAAAGTAACATACCCCAAAACGATCAGGACATTGTATGAGGATAAAGACATCCAGGTAACTGTAGGCAACTTTAAGTTTTCAAACCTAATCAAAACAAATGTGTAGATTACATGAATATTTTTGATTCGTACTCAATGATATTATAAAACACAAAGGTTATAGACCATCAAACAGTGTGAAGCGTGGGAAACAGGCATCCGGCATGCGCGTTCTTGTTTTAAACGCCATTTTCGTAGTATGCTGGGATTAACGTTCGCGGGACGTTTAATTATAAAAAATCGTCTGTTTACCCATAAGGAAGTGATTTGGTCTTAATTATTTCGCGTTGTTCGTTCGTGCAAGTCCAAGATTCACAGTGGAAGATCCGTTCTTTAACCAGCTGATAGTTTATCATCCAGGGTTGATCAGGCCTGGAATTCCTCTTGGGGACTGTAGACCTCACAGTCATCTATGATGGGGCTAATGGTTGTGGGCTCTCCACAATCGCAGTTTGGTGAAGGTTATACGCCGATCTTGTGAAGGAAGTTATTTGTACGGGACCGACGGCCAGTTCTGAGTTGTTGAGGGGACCACGTGCTTTCCTATCAAGGTCAAAGCCCTTGGGCGTGCTAGATGGGCGCCACAAAACTCTTAGGTTCAAAGTAGAGGATGACCCATTGCTCATACAATCTGTCATTATCCAGGATGATCGATAGGGATACGTGACTGCAGTGTGCATGTGAATTGGGTAGCAAAGTGATTACGTGGTTCTCTGATCCTCAAAGGTTGTTGGTGGTGGGATTAGGCTACCAGGTTCATCACCATTTCTTGGCGAGCTTGATGGTCTGAAGGTGCCTCCTAAGGTTGCAGGAGCTATGCCAGACAAGAATTGGAGGTATTCTACAGGGGTGTCGCCAAAAGGGCAACCACAACAAGCTCTCATTGCATCATTCACAACGACAAGCAATCTTGTGTGAATTATTTCGGGTGAGGGCTTTTTGTTATATAAAGCCTACTCACCATGGCAAAATATCGATTTTGTACACTTGAGTGGCCCGCACTAGTTTTTCAAATGTGCCAGTGTCTCTTGAAAAAGCACCTTCCATTTAGTCTGTGCAAAATTATTTAATTGTCAAAAAATCATGGAATTTTTTTAAAAAATATAAAAACACTAAACAACTCATGCAGTCTTGAAACTGCAAAAAATGTGGAGGAGAGTTTTCAATCCCCTTACCATTGTCAAGTTTTGGGACTAAAATTGATTCAGGGGGTTTTTGATTTTGGTCATTTTTCTGTAAGACCATTTTAATCATGATCCTACCTTAATGTGCAAACAAAAAAAACAATTAAATCTTCTCCCTTAAATAACGTCATTTATTAATTTTGATGAACAAATTAAAAATGACACTTTAGTGTATTGGGGATTTTACATAGGAAAATCCCTGGAGAGATGTACCGACATGTCTAGTACAACAACAGGATACCACAGACACTTGTTTTTGGTGCCACATGATAGCTTAAATCGTCATCCCTTTCCATTGCTTACCAAAATGAGTACCACATGCCTAACATTACGTCACACATGACATTATAAATAATTTCACATGGTCAAGCAAAACTGTCAATTCCCCATATTACACAGGAATTCTCACTGTATGGTTTAAAGAGCCTCACTTTTTCCAGAAAAATGTACTTTTTGCCGGGGGGGGGGGGGGCCCTTTTTGACCTGTATAGATGCACCAAGGGCATTAACAATAATAAAGCTAACTTAGTGTAGAATTACATCAATGTTTACAAACACAGGTTAGTCCACTGACATGCTAGAGGTGAGATAGTATTACTATTCCATGACCTAATACTAGTTCATGCAAACTTTAAAAGCATAGTTCTACAGGTGCGCACTCATATCACCGGGCAGTGTAATTTGTTCTTTGCCCTGGTGGTGGTTGTCCCATGTCCAATCATTCTATAGTTCTTCTTTCAATTAGAATTAACATTGCATGCAATGATGTATTAAAATAAGTTTATGCAATCTGCAGAAACAATAAGAGAAGAGCTGGTTATACTGATCAGGGCTTAGACAAAAGTAAATTTCCCGGGAAGCTAGTCCGCATTTCCACCGATTTTCCACTATATCTTAGGTATAATTTCCTCCAAATGTCCAAGTACCTCCAAATTGCCAAGTTTCCTTGGAAGGAGCTTACAAATTCCCCACTTTTCAACCCTGTAAACACGAAACACTTCCAGTTTTAAAGCTAACCCTACATGAGTAGAACAGAAATTTGCCTTCACCTGGCATCATCACATTCACTGTACCTTAAATCATTGTAGCGCCCTCAACTGTACAACATTCACTGTAACTTAAATCATTGTAGCCCCTCAACTTACACATCACTGTAACTAAAATCATTGTAAGCCCCCTCAACTTACACATTCCACTGTAACTTAAATCATTGTAGCCCCTCAACTTACACATTCACTGTAACTAAAATCATTGTAGTCCCCCTCAACTACACATTCACTGTAACCTTACAATCATTGTAGCCCCTCAACTTGCCCATCACTGTACTTAAATCATTGTAGCCCCCAACTTACACACATTCCTGTAACTAAAATCCAGTGTCGCCCCCTCAACTTAACACATTCAACCTGTAGACTTAAATCATTGTAGCCGCAGCCCCTCAACTTGCACATTCACTGTAACTTAAATCATTGTAGCCAAGCCCCTCAACTTAACCCATTCCTGTAACTAAAACCTCATTTAGCCCCCCCAACTTTACACACTTCACTGTAACTTAATCCTTGTAGCCCCTCAACTTACACATTCACTGTAACTAAAATCATTGTAGCCCCAGAGCCCCCTCAAACTTCACACATTCCATTAACTTACATCATTGTAGCCCCTCAACTTGCACATTCACTGTAACGTAAATCATTGTACCCCCGCAACTTACACATTCCTGTAACTTAATCATTGTAGCCCCTCAACTTACACATTCACTGTAACTAAAATCAGTGTAGCGCCCCTCAACTTGCCACATTCACTGTAACCTTACATCATGTAGCCCCTCAACTTACACATTCACTGTAACTAAAATCATTGTAGCCCCTCAACTTACACATTCACTGTAACTTAAATCATTGTACCCCCGCAAACTTGCACATCTCACGTGAACTTAATCAATTGTAGCCCCTCAACTTCTACACTTCCTGTAACTAAAATCATTGGAGCCGCCCCCGCAACTGACACATTCAATAGTAACTTAAATCAAAATTGTAGCCCCTCAACTTACACATTCACTGTAACTAAAATCATTGTAGCCCCCAGCCCCCTCAACTTCACATTCACGGGAACTTAAAAAAATCATTGTAAAGCCCCTCACTGCACATTCACATGTAACACTTAAATCATTGTAGCCCCTCAACTTACACATTCACTGTAAACTTAAACATTGGTAGCCCTGCAAACTTAAACATTCACTGGTAACTTAAATCATTGTAGCCCCCCTCCACTTACACATTTCAACTGTAACTAAAATCATTGTAGTCCCCCCTCAACTTACACATTCACTGTAACTTAAATCATTGTAGCCCCTCAACTTACATATTCACTATAACAAAATCATTGTAGAAGCGAGCCCCCTCAACTTACACATTCCACTGTAAGTTACATCATTGTAAGCCCCTCAACTTGCACATTCACTTGTAACATTAAATCATTGGTAGCCCCTGAACTTACCATTCACTGTAACTTAAATCATGTAGCCCCACAACTTAAACATTCACTGTACTAAATCATTGATAGCCCCCTCAACTTTGGCACATCACTGTAACTTAAATCATGTAGCCCCACACCGTACACTTCACTGTAACTTAAAATCATTGTACAAGCCCCACAACGTAAACATTCAACTGTAACTTATATCATTGAGGCCCCTCAACTTGCACATTCACTGTCACTTAAATCACATTGTAGCCAGCGCCCCACACTTAACTTCACTTGTACTTGTAAAGGCGGTCTGTACCCCCTCAACTAACACATTCACTGTCAACTTGACGATTATAGCCTGCCCCTTCCGGTACACAGTACTGTAAACCCGTAGAGTACCGCTAATGGAGCGTTGTGACTTTACAGTTGGCAATTGGTCAAATCAAAATCCTTCCTATTAAGCTGACTCAGAGATTTTTGAAATATAATTATTTTGAGTAGAAATTAAAAATAGTCCGATCCTAGAACTAAGATTTGAACCTAAAATGTTGCAATTTCCAAAGTTAGAGATGATCATCGGATTTTTTTTCCCATTTTTCATGCAAGTAACATTATAATGCCCATATAACAGGGCCATAGGATACCGTGTATAACCAAAATTCCGGTTCCGGAATCCAGAATTTTATAACAAAGTTGTGATTTTCGATGTGAAGGAATTGATTTGAGCCCTTAGTTAGTTTCACAAAATGATTGTATCTGGATAAGCATTAATGTACATGCAAAAAAACATGATTTGTTTGAAAATAAGTGTGCCCTCATCGGGAAATCTCTGAGTTTTTTTTTTTTTAAGAGTGTTATTTTTTGATCTTAGCACATATTTTTTTATTGATCACTAGAGATCCTCAAGAAAAGGATATTTCCAAAATTTAAGTTGATTCTGTGTTGCGTGTTGATGTTATGAGCGAATGAGTTGTATCGCACTGCCCTTAGACCACTTTGTTGTATTTTGAAGTTTTATGGACAGAAAAACAAAATTGATTATAGAGAAGCTCGGAAGAAACTGGCCAGACAGAAATAAAATAAAGATGAAAAATAAAGACGAAACAATACACGTCTCGAACCCGGGACATCTCCTATCTAGGCGTGGAAATTACCATGCGGCCACAGAGGGACTGTGTTTATGTGGATACCAGAAAATGAGCACTAATGTATTTCCAGTCTTTATTTCAAGTTTCAAGTTTCAAGGCCCACCCTCCCTTCTAAAATAGAACAAAAAAATGAATGTTCTTCTAGAGTAGATTTGCATGTAAGATTAGGCACACATACCATACTGGTGCCAACGGTTCAGATTGAGTATAAAAAATCTTTCACTTCAAGGTAACTTGGGGAGACGAGGCTGTGGACCATCAAAAACACCCCTTTAGGAAACAAAAGAATAATATATTAAAAAAACAAAAAAATGGGATGTTCAAATTCTTATTTCATTTCATGAAACAAAAGAAAAGATCACAATTTTGTTTCCGTTTATGGTAATAAACTGGAACTATAGTGCCCATTGTGAAAGAAGTTTATTCTTTGTTGTTAATGGAGACATGAGCTGATTACATTGAAAAAGAAATAAGAGAGAACTCTAAAAATTATAGGAATCATTTTAAACGATAGCGTTTCAATTTGGAATCCATGTACCCTGTGAAGATTCCAAAGTCTTCCATAGAGGATGTGATAGGTATTCCATAGAGGATGTGATATGTGTTCCATAGAGGAGTTTGTGATATGTATTCCACAAATGAAGTTTGTGGATAGTGATGATGGGCTATCCATTTTGAAATAACATACTCCCCATGGAAGAATTTGTCGTTGTGTCATATGCACCAAAAGGTTGTGTGTGGGAGTAGTGACTAGGTTTTAAAGTTTAGACCTGGTTTAAGTCCAAATTATTTTTGTCCAAAATTGACAGTTATTCAGATTTTCTTGATAGAGTAACTAGCAAATTTCAAAATTAAAGGCAAAAAACTTCATGTCAGTGCAAGAAAATGTCTTTTCTGGTGTGAGACTGAATTTACACTTAGAACAGGTCTAACTTTAGACACGGTCTAACTCTTTGTGCATTTGAGCGTTCCATCAGATTTTATCTAAATCTGCCACAGGCTGGTGATTTTAAAAAGCTCATTGAATACAATACTGGGAAGTCATCCCCTGATAAATAAACAAAATTTATGGAATTGGGCAGTTTGTTTGGTATCCAATAAATATCGTTGATTGGGTGTTCTTTGTCTGTTTGCTGGTTGTTTTGGTTTGTTTTGCAGAAGAATTTTACGAAATATATGGAAAATAGCATTTAAAGGTGCGTAGATTCAATGATGCTCTGACCCACTATACTGAAAGCAATTAACGAATGAGTAAGTATAATTCATTTTCATGACATTTCTTGTGGCATCCTTGAGGAGAGAATGGTAACTTCCTGCATTGACTGCTGCATAGAGCCAAACTCTGCTAAATACAATGAAAGTAGGGGGTTAGTCCACTGATAACTGCATATTCAACTTCCCTATCCATTTCTTATAGAGCATCTGACAATGAGGGCAGTTGGTTTCAGTTCCATTTTTGTGTCATCTACAGGGGTCCCAGAATGACTAGTACCCACAACAATATCAAAAATTATTTTTTTGTTTTTTGCCATGACAACAAACGATATTGGTTAATCGTATTAAATTACGATTTGCATATTTCAGCTGGCGGAACGAATTTAGATCTGAAAGTCGGGCTTGCAATACCGATGATACGTACCAATTTGCAGACATGGTGATTTCGTACTTTGGGCAAAGTGAAAAAAAAGGATTATCTGCAGGCCGCACAAGAAAACAATACCTTGCACAAAACATCGGAGGAAGTAAAAGTAATTTATGGTCTTCCG
>JAMKCH010036224.1:0-15295 GCA_023653785.1 Ophioderma brevispina
ACTGCGAACGAGAATGCTAAAAATGCGTATTTATCATAAATTAAGACGATGTGTAATTAGAATTTGGATTCCTTAGCCCCTGATTGAAACTTAACGGCAGAGCTGGAAATGTACGTTATGTCCGTCCATATGATAATAGAGGTTATTTTTCGAGGTGGCACTAACTGATTGCCTGAACCAATAAAACAACTAATGGATGAGCGTAAACACGCACATGGCGCTTTACGGCTATTTCACATTGGAACGCCGTTTCCAGCAGTCGTTGAATCTATTATCGGGATTCACGATATATAATTATTCTAATTGCAACATCCTTCGTTTGTGGCGACACAGACTTCTTTAGTTAACATTCACAGGTATGGTCAATTACCAACTTAACTGATTTGAATGATTTAAAAATTTTTGAAAAATTGGGGGCGCTTTCAAAGAAATGGGCTAATATTGCTTTTCACCTACCCCACTATCTGGGACAAATTTTCTGGTAGGAAAATCCCCCTCCCCTGCAGCCACTAAAAAATCCAATTATTTAATTGGTTTCCCACGGAGGTAGGCAAAGTAAAGAGGTCACCAGGAGGCATCAAAGGGTTGTGATTGACGATGTAATTAGTATGAATCAATTGATGGGCGCTTGGCCCATGCACCGAGTCACCACATGGGCGGGGCTAATAATATGAGCATGCCCAGAGCATGCATATAAGTCACCATTTGCAGTTCATGCTGAATATGCATATGCACAAAATGTAAATTGTCAGTGAGGGTGAACGTGATCGAGTACGGCGTTGGGATACTGTGGAGTGATTGACACTCACACCCGGTAGTCTACAAATATACACGGCGGATTCTTACTCACGTGGTAGCCTATACGGGAGCTACACCATGTCTACCGCGGAAGCTACTGCACAGTACACAATGGGCTAATTGCGTGGCGGTAGCTGCAAGATAGGGCTTACAAGTACACAGTTATTAGGGAAAGTAATGGGGGCTACCTCTGCTGACCTACAACAATGGCTACCCTGTAGTACAACTAGTTGTTGAGCGAATTTGTGGATGTTGAGTAGGGACAGTACGGAGTAGACACGCAGCTACCAAGAAGCTACCCGCGGTTACCACGACGCCATTTTGAAGTGGATGAAAATTTCATGAAATGGGGGCGCTATACCCTTGGGCTCGTTTAGCATTTTTTTAACGTTTTTAGTTAAAAAAAAATCATTACGAAATTCGAATCGGGCATCATCAAAAACCTCCATAATCCCGCACTTGAAGAAAAAAAGCAAATATAGCCAAAAATATCACAAAAAACAAAATTGGCCATGAGAAATTACTGCGCGCGCTGAGAGACGGTGTTACCACGTAGGATACTCCCGACGGTGCAGGACAGCCGCTGTGTGTTACATCTATCCGTCCTGCGGCAAAATACACGGAATCCTGCCGGCGAGTGTACGGTCTAGTGGGTAGGAATCTAGTCTATCGGTGGGAGCTGTGTGTAAATACCAAGAATAAATTGGCCGTGTAGGCCTAGCTTTCAGTCAAGCAGATCCACAATAGGATTTAATTTGGAATTCTTGCAGGCATTTTCCATGGCAAATATGACAGAAATAAAAGTGAATCTGAGCGCGCGCTTCTCAGGTTCTACCTCATATTATATTTATCATGTCATTCCACAATTATGATGAAAGTGTATATAAGTATAACAGATAGGCCTTTGACCATTACAAACTCAAAATGGGTCTTCATTTGTTTGTTAGCAAGCGAAAAATTCAAGATGCCTTCAAAGTTAATTAAAACCACAAATTGCCATTATTGGTATATTAACTTTATATCATCATGATAAAAAATCGGAAAAAAATGGATGGCATAATCTCCGACTAAAGGAAAATCCTATTTAAAAATTCTAAATAGCAGGAAAATATGGCTGCTTTCAAAGAGTTTAAAACCTGTACAGAAAATGTATAGAAAACAGCAAAGTTAAAAAAGAAAAATATTAAAACAAAATTCTAGTAATTGCAATAAAGAACAAACTACATTTGAAATGTGTCTTTTATTTTAATTTAATTGCGTAAAATACTAAATGACAGCTGATATATTAAGGAAATGTATATTTTTATAGTCAAAGACAATAATTGCCATACTTAATTTAACTTTTTAAACGTCATTTTGGATGATAACCTACTAAATTGGTACATTTTGTAGACAACTATATTGGACGCCATCTTGAATTTTATGCATGATTAACAAAACCAGATATGAATTCCTAATGTTCAAAGAAATTCTTTACTTTTGAGGCACTTTACTCCACATCATTATGCAATGTATTAACTTAATACATTCGCCCAATTTGTAGGAGTGTAAAGCTCTTGAAGAGGGTCGAATGGGGTGCCATCTTTAAATGTTATGCATGTTAGCAACACAGAAATGCAGATATGAGTATAAGAAGTACTATAAATGGTCAAAAACCATATACTCTAGCTTTACTCTACTTCCTTTTATTCATGATTTTGACATTGCATGACTAAATATATTACCCAAAATATGGCCAATTCTAGATTTAAAGAGCTTTGGAAGGCGGCTATCTTGGCGGCCATCTTGGATTTAAAGCATAATGATATAAAAAAAAACAAATATGATTCCATACTTCACAATGGCCCTTGAGCAGTTTCTTGTGGGTTCTTTACCATATTATCATGTGCCCTCACCTGGCTAAACTATTATAATTTATATATTTACAACAATTTTCCCATTTTTTGTTCGGCCATTTTGGACGATTTTTGGCCACCATCTTGGATTTGAATATAAGATTAACTTGCTCAATAGGCAAACAGTTGTTTTGAGTGTCCTACACATTATGAGTTGTGTGGTTGCCGTTCCTGTTGCTATATTTAATAATTATTTTGGAATTTTTTTTTTCGTCAATTTTCAATTTGGGCTGCCATATGGGACGCCATCTTGAATTTGATGTATAGTAATACACTGCCAAATTGGCACAAATGAATTGCAAATTGCTAAAAAAGCTATATTTAAAAATTTCAACATTTACTGCTTTTATCCAATTTTTAGGCCTGATATAATACATTTTTAAAAATTGAAAACCATTTTTTGTTGGCGTCCATATATTGGCAGCTATCTTGGATATCTCAATAGCACTCACTTTTTTTTTTTTCACTGTTAACATCGAAATGTGTTTTGAGGACCCCAAAAGGCATTAAAAAAGTTGGTTTGGTTAAGTACTGGGGGGGTGCACTGGACCCCGGCTTACATGCCCAACAATAATGATTTTCTTGTGGTGCTGTGGAATACCTTTTTTTCTAGAAAAATTTATTTACATTTCATCTCTTAGGACAATCACGCAAGGTATTATAAATTTAACAAATTTTTAACAAATCAAAATTACGAAAACTATACTAGATTCGTGTCACCAGACCCATCTTGTCACCAGAAGAAAAGTTTTGACAGCGTCGATTAGTTGGGATTATGGGCCATAAAAGGAAAACATGTGGGCCATACCTGTTTCATGAGCGAATTAAAATAATGTGGCTTGCTTCGAGTGACAACTCCAATCCAATGTTCAAAACTTATGTGTTCTTTGTATCCAAACACACAGCTCTCAAAGTCAGTAACATCTCACCTCACCTGTTACATTGAATACCCACTGAAGCAAATGCGTTTGGTCCAAATGGTTTGAAGGCTATATAAGTTTTTTGAGCTGCAAATGCGCTTAGTTGACTTGAATGCTTCATTAAGTATAGAATTGGGTTTCTCTCTGCTATCGGCCTACATGTTTATTAGAGTTAGCGTGGAATTTTAATCTCGATTAAATTTCCAACGTACCACACATGCCCTCATGCATGCCAATACCTTCGGAAAATAACTAGAGGGGGACACGATGGTTGAATCACTATAGTTTTCGGCTTATACCACCATGTAACCTAGTAGAAGCAGTAACAACAACCACTAGTTTCAAGACCCTATCCCTTTGCCTCCTTTTGTTATTAAATCCCCCCATGATCCAAAAACATTACCGGCTTAAGGTAATGCGATAATCACCCTCTCCGCAGGAGGTGAGGGCCATGCTCGCGCGGGGGGCATACAGGGAAAGTTTCAGCCCACCCTCAAACTTGATGTAAATGTGAAATATTGGAAAGAGGAAATTGAAAGATCAGGAAAAATTTTGGTTGCTACAGTAATGGAAAACATCCCATAGACTGCCATTTTCATCATTTAAGCTATTGCTTATTAACCCTTGTCACCTGAGCAATTTTTTGTAACAACACACCGGAAGTGGGTACCACCCCCTTGAATTTTTCCTTATTATTAACACCATTCCTATGATTGGCTACCTACATATGCTTAGAGGTTTCATTCTTCACTTGGTATCAACAATAGTAGAACCCAATGATGACGTCACTAAGACGTTGTAAGGTAATAAAGTATGAAAAATCTGCTTAAGGAAGAAACATTGATGTTTTCAAATTACTGGATCAAAATAATCTTGTTAACACATCACATTTTCCATCTGTAGAGACATTATGACGGCATATATGACATAATGTTATGTATAATGTTTATATTCATTTGGTATCAAAGGAAGAATACGGCCAGTTACGTATAATGTAGGTATGCAATTGACGACAATTAGCCAGAACAAGAGTGTTTAAAACATGATACGTGTCACTTGAATTACTAATTGCTATCGTGTTTCAAGCCTCAGGATGGCGGTTCGATATCAATCAGATTAAACAATACTTTGCATTGAATTGAAATCAAGTTTTTGGGCCTTATATTGCACCTTGAGTTAAAATACAAGGGTCATGATTAGAAGTCCAGTTCAAACTCATATTGAATTCTGTGTTTCTGTGTCGTACTAGGCTGTTGTGTCTGTCCTTCGATCACCCTTTACCTTCCTATACCCCGGTCGTTATTTTTTTAGGGGCATAAAACGGAGCTAAAAAATCAATTGGCAATACATTCACTCATTTGACACCGAAATGGGGTTTTAGTAGGGCGAAAGAAGAGAGCGTAACACCCCCCCCCCTTGGAAGACGAAGGTTAAGTTAATTTATAATTATAAATTAATTCAGGTATAAAATATACTTATCACACTCATAGTTTCAGACAAACTACATACATACATACATACATACATACATAATTAATACTTTATTAAAGCCGCTGCACTCTAGAAACAGCGCTGAAAATGATGCCTACGTATAGTCTGCGTTTGTGAATAGGTTATCTAACGGAGCACGTTAAAAGTAGAATGAATCAGATCCCTCATGCTACTGGTAACTAGTCCAAGTGCGAGGACAACATAAGGAGAAGTCCGCATTCTACTACTTTTAGGTTTGACTGTACTGTGCTCAGTAAGAAGGGTAGTATCTGATGCAGAGCGCAGATTCGCTCTGGGAGGCTGATAGAGGCTGATGCAATCAGAGAGGTAATCCGGTACACTCTGACTGAGACATTTGAAGATATTGACCAGAACCTTGAAGGTTATGCGCAGTCAATTTGGAAGCCCGTCAACTGTTTAATCCGGCTAGCATAGATCGTGTTTTAGATCCTTCATATCACCCATTTTGGATACGCTGAAGTCTATGGATTCACTCTATTACATCCAAGTCAGCAACACCATTGCCCATAGTCCTAATTTTGATAGCATCAAGGGCGCGCACTTACCAGATGACAGGCGTCATAGTCCAAAAAGCGGCGTAGACAGGCAAATGTTGCGAAGCTATAGTAAGATTACAACAAAGAGATTTAACCTGAGCGACATTTACATTTCAGATCAAATATAACTAACTCCCAATGCGAACATTGTCTGAAGTAGAGATGGACTTGTTCCCAAACGCAGAGTACAGCAACATATACATTGTGAGTCAATAAAAACCCTACATTCAGGAAAGATTTTTTCTCAAAGGTTAAACGTTATTTTTCTTTCAATGTTTGCTTGGGTTGTTTACAGGGATAACCCTGCCTAATCAGAAGATTTTTTATTTGGTGTCTTTCGGACTATTTGGGTTTCAGAAACTATTTCAATATTTGCGGAGAGCCTAAAAAATTAGTTTGGCCGCTTTAGCCATACAAGCGGAGAGACTGACACCGATGTATACCACAACACATTATATCAAAGACAATTCACACATGCAATTTCAGATGGTAATCGATTTCTTGCTCGACAAAAACATAATCATTTGAAATTATATAAATAAAAAATTTTGTAATTAATTATAATTAAAATATCTTCAAAAATCAAATTACCATTGTTCAATCATAAAGAGTCCGTTATTGAAAATCCTCCATATCAATGTCTCATTTCAGGCAGGAACAATGAAACTTGCTCAGAGATTTTTGTTTTACATCTTTTAAGGTACTTAATTTTTGCACCAATACAGTAACTCCAGGCAACACATAAATTGCAAAAAGAACTAAAGCTGAAGTTTTCTGTAAATACCTCGAATTAAAACTTAAATTTCATATCTCCTGCTGTGTTTTCAAGCGGAATACAAAACTTCTATGGTCTTCACTTTGCTCCCAAGTTTCGTTGTAGGTTAAACCATGAAAATCTGCTGAACCAAAGTAAAACTGTGCTAGCTTGAACGTCTTGATTTGGGAAATTGAACATTTTTTTACTTAGCATTTTCCTTTTGTAATCTCTGGGATATTATTTTTATAATCCTTCAGTACGCTCCCACCTTCTATTGTTTAACAATAATTTGCTGTTTAAAATGTTTGTACTCAAACACGCTGAAGACCATGTTACTCTAATGTAAGCGATGCATCTTTGTTTGCTCAAATAATCGGCCAAACTGATTTTTAAGTCACTCCCAAAATAGCGTAACTTCTTCCACGTCCAAATGACCACACATCAAATAAACGTTTGCTGAAAGCCTGTTTATCCCTCGTTTAAAACCATTGCAAACGTTTGATCAAAAAACAATTCTTAACTATTTATATTTTTTTATATTCTGAATTAAGTTTTTTTTGACTCACACTGTAATTGTTATTAGATTGTTGCAATAGCGACAAAAAACTCAGTCTTCTCATCATTGAGCTTTTAACATATTCTTCCTCATCCACATACTGAGAGCATCAATGCAACGAGACAACTATTTAAGGCAGTGGAAAATTGAATCGGGTCCGTTTGGATTGAAAAAAAGTATAAAGCTGTACAATCGTCAGCATACAAGTGGTATGACAAACCAAAATGATCTTACAATGCGGCCAACTGGAAGAACATAGATCGAGAACCCTATGGTCCTACAAGAACCTTGGGGCAGTCCAAAAATCAACCTCGATCTATTTATCAAGATTTTAGACAGACAGTATCAAATGCAACTGCTCAGAGGCCCCACAATGTCATCTTTTGACACGCATTAGTGCAGTCTCAGTACGTTAGGCCCTTATTATAAGCCTATTGAAATTGCTCACCTAGGTTATTTGCACTTTCCAGATAATCATCAATTTATCTCACAGCTTTGTTTTTCAATGAAGCTGATATGAAATGGATATTTCGACACCTGGTCTATAGTTTTTCAGATCTGTTGGGATCTAGAGAGGCTTTCTTGATATTGAGTGACAATGGAAAATGCTTCAGACAATTTGGAAAACACCAGACTGAAGTGATTCCATTTATTTAAGTTTTGTGATGATGGGAAACACAATTCTGAAATTTTGCTTGCAGAAAAAGAACCATGATGTCGGCGCGGATCCTAACACACATTACTCCATTACTTTGTGTGGCCTTGTTGATGGCTTTCAGAACGTCCTCCTCTTGCAACAGAGTAAACTCACTAAGGGTAAGATGTAATCTGAACTCTGAGGCAGGTGAGGGCTACATAATCAGCAAGACCTGGTTGATTCCTTTCTTAACATCCTGGTAATTTTCTTCCTTTGTTGTTGAAAAAATGAAGCAATTCATGGCTATACCTGTGCCGTGCATGGGCAGGTAGTACCTTAGTATCCTTGTTTACAAACCCTTACTTCTTAAACACATTTTGTATCAGCATTTTAAAAAAAGCACCCCTTATAATAACTCTTGCTTACTCTAGCATAATTTTCATTTGTGATACGTCGCTGCTCAAGATAAAGCTGCCGACATGTTGTCAAGTCTATACTTCCGCCATTTTCTTTTAGCTTTACTACGAGAACGACGAGCCAGTGACTGTCATATGTTTATACCATGGCGGAAGAATGGAACCACGAAGTGAAATTCTCACTGGAGCATGTTTGTCCAGAACTCGCCTAACAGCATTATCAGCATCCTATTCTTTTACATGAAACATGTTTTATAAAAAAAAGCCCTCGGAAAAACATACGACAATTGTAATCCGTTTCAGACATGTTGTCAGCTATCAAACAGCCACAACGGTAACAAATTCAACATAACGGAAGTTACAAAGATTATACATTTGGTTGTTTTCGAGGTGAATACACTTATGGGCACGCTTGGGCACAGTTCATGAAGATATACATTGTTTACAAGGTACATGAACTTTCATAACACCGTGTCTTTTTCATCCAGAGTCGGAAGTGATCGAACATTCATATTATTTAAAAGATTTTTTAAAACAATTATGGGTCACAAACTCACGCCAATATCAAGCTTATTTTCTAGAGTCGTAGCTCCAGCAAAGGATGACGGATTTTGATGCAAATCTGCATAACATTTGAATTTTGGGTACACAAGTAACTTTAGACATTGATAATAAAAAAATTATGAAGCACCTTGCCACACCTCTTTCTGGCCCACATTCTGTGATTTCAGGTTACCACAACCGGATACACATTTTATCACCATTGTCGGCGAACAGGCCAGGCTAACCCAATATTGATCTAACAATAAATTAAAGGGATGCTACACATAACACAACATCGACAACGATACAAAAACAAAAATGAAAAACACAAATACAAAACATGCCAACAGACTAAAGAAGCCAAAACAAAATCAGAGAAGACACAAAGAACGGGCTAGAATAGGTGGGATTGGAACAGCCAATTTGATGCTTGGAGGGAAGTGGACTTGACAATGCTTCAGGTAGGTACTTCCAGATGAATGAACGACGGATCAACTGATGGTCTTTGAAAGAGATAACGGCAAAAAGGGTCAACCGCCAGGAATTAAGGTGACGCAGGCTAGTGCGGGCTGAGGTCTGTAAGGTTTGGGAGATGAACACAAACCATGAGATTTTGAACAATGACAGAGACTGTAGACGTCACTGCGCTTAGCAAGATTTGGCAAATTAGATTTCAAGAGAGCTTCTCAGGGACACATTCCATCTGCTGCAAGATGACGCGACAAGCACACCTCTGGGTGGACTCAATCTATGTCCGCGTCTTGTTTTAAGTGGATGCCAGGCGATAGTGTGTATTCAAGGATGGGGCGGACCAGGGCGAGGTATAACGTGCGGGCGTGTGTTGATGGGAGCGAGTGAAACAGGACCTGTGGTTGAAGCCAATTGTCTTTCGAGCCTTTTTGCAAATGGTTCGACTGGAGATTCCAAGAAAGTTTGCAGATGAGATGAATGCCAAGGACAATTTCGCAGAAGAAACCCTTTTCAAATGGTCTGGTTTGTTTGAGAGTCAGAGCAACATCTGGGAAATGATCCCTCTTAGTGGATAGTCATGAATTAGTTTTAGAAAGCAATTGGCAGTAGAGATGATTCAGACGGACAATCGTGAATTGGAGTTTATATCAGACGGAAAATCAACCAAATCAGAAGGAACATCGATGGGTTTAAAGATGGGTGGGTATCGTCTGCCTATAGACAAGAGAACTATTTGGGAGAAAATGAGGCAAGGCTGAAATCGTTAACATAGATTAGAAAGAGGATTGGTCCCAAGACAGGCCCTGGGGAACACCATAAAGAACAGGGACAGGGTTGGAGTCACACCATGACCAGCACTAGCTGGTTCTGCCAGAAAGATAATACTAACCCAAAAGCAGTGAGACCGTAATACCCATAGCATGAAGCTAATAAAAGTAGAGGAACTTGCGGCATGCGTCGAAACGCCGTGACAGATCAAACAGCGCCAATGGCAATGCTTGGCGACCTCCAGCGGTCATAACCATCATGAGGGCATGGTCAAAGGCAAATCTGACGTGGAAGACTAGGCAAGAATCCAAAGTGTCTGTCGGTGATGATGTTGTTGACATTGAGGTGGTCGAGATAGAGCCTTTATGATCTTTTCCAAGAAGCTTACAGCAATGGGTTGAAGAAGATGGGTCATTATTTGACACGGCATGAGGGTCAGCCCCAGACTTGAAAACAGGGTAACTCGGAGTAGCTGCCAGCATCGAGGTTATACGACCAGTGAAAGGCTGAGTGGAAAAAGTCGACAAAATGGGGAAACCAGCATATTCATTCTCTTGAGCACAACTGGTGATACATCCACCCCGGCCATCAAAGTGTTTTTAAGCTTCCCTAATGAGTAAATGGATTCTTCTCTGTAACCACTGCAATGAGAAATATGAGACGAACAGTTTATACCCATAGGAGGGGGTATCACAAACAGATAAGTATATCAAAAGCACTCCGAGAAGTAACAGGCAAAAATCTGAGCTATATCAAACCAGGGTAGTACGAATAACCATTGTTAATAATTGTGTCAGGATGGGAGAAGTACCTGGACGGGACTTTTCAATGCGTCCAGAAGCGTTACTAGGCGACGCATCATCAGAATACTGTCAATAAAACCCGTTTTGCATGTTTAAGTCTGTGATAGCTTGTTACGATACTTTTTGTACTTAGAGTAATCCTCATTCATAGATTTTTTTCCACTTTCTGAACACATAATGTTTTTTTTCCTACACAATTACTCAACCACTAGGGAGCCCAGGTGGGTCCTTTGGCTTTACCACTTACAGATTTCTTAGGCACCATAGGTCAATGACCCATCAATAAAATGAATGAAGTGATCCCAAGCATAATTAACATCAACCCCTTACGAAAGACGTGTAACTGTAGAGCATAGTCATTGGCTCTACCCAGTCAGCTTGGTTGTATTGCCATATGTTACGCGTGAATTAAAGCATGCTTGGCTTGTTTTAATGCTAAACCTAACAGTGGAGCACAGAGGTGGGAAGTGGTAATCAACCTGGTTGATCACAATCCGGATCATTAACTGTAGAACATGATCGAGTAGTGAGTGTCCCATTAGGTTTATGATAAGTGTGGGTTGAGTGGATGAACTGATACAAGTTATGATTCTGAATCAGTCTCATTAGTCCTCATGAAAGGTAAGTGAGACTTGTCCTGATTGTGACATAAATCCACCCTGACACGGTATCTTAGTTCAGAATAATGTTTTTGTTTAATATTGTCCTGATTGTGTGGTGCTAAAAGAGCACGGGCATGGAGGATAGATTTCTCTGGGAGTAAAATTAACAGATGGGATGTCAAGAAGGTAGAGCAAGGGTGGGTCATAAAAAGATGGTGGGTGAAGAGTACAACCTTATGACGTATATAGACGTGTGTGGGGGGCATGCGGTAGGTGACCGATATAGACCCCGGTACTAGAGGTGTAATCGTGTTGCGTGCGCAAGGTTAGTTTTTGTTTATATAGTGGTCAAAAATTAAAATTAAAAGTTTGCACCAAATTCTTGTAAAACTTGTTCAAATTGTTCGGTCAGCCCATAGAATGAATATAGAAATGTGTTTTTATAACAAAATGGCGATAACGTCAACACTTTTTGGCATCTACTTGGATTCTAGTGCCTGTGACCTATTTGGTTGGATACGTGAAAACTATTACCGTGAACATGTACACCCCCAAAATTGACTTTTTTTCACCATTTTTTACAGTTTTTTACCCCATAACTTCAACTATAAGCCATAGATAGAGTTTAGTAAACCATACCTTTTAGAATGCTTAATCTGAGAAAGAATGTCATGTGCTTTTAAACATGATTGGAGCAATTTTAAAATTTTGGACCCCTGTATATAACCGTGAAAACCAAGCTGGAGTTACCAGGAGGGGGCTTGGTTGGCAAAGTGCTCATCAATTGTAAAGTACGTGTGTGCAAAAATTCGCAATTTATCCGGAAGCTCACACTTTTAAATACAGTCCCCTTCTCTAAATTGGACAGGCGATGTTACACACTGATATTCAATGGTAGGAATTTTACAGAATGTAAACAATCCAAATTGTTTTCAAAATTTGTGGAGTAGTTTAATTTCAATAAGAGGTTTTTGCATTTCATATGTCAAAACAAAGTTTAAAATGGTTTAAATATTTAAATTTATTAGAATTTAAAATTAATCTAATCATCACAGATAATTATTTTTGACCTCACTTTTTAAAGATGGATGACAAATGAATGGCAAACTGTCGTTAAGTTGTGAGTTTAATGAGTTTCAAATTAAATTTACGAATTGAACGAATTGCACTATTTGTTATCATTATTTCATTTCCATAAACATGAGAAATATCAACGAAAATGTTGCCATTTCGTTAATTGGGTCATGGAATTTTAAACCTGATAGTTTAATAAATATCTGTGATGAAACAATTAATCTAAAAACAGACTAATGTGAACTTTGCAACATTATAAACATTTATCTTGATTATGGAATGATAAAAAAATCATTTGCCTCACATTTAGGCACTGTGCGCTGACGTGAACGAACCAATTTCCACAACAGCATAATTTTGTAAAAATGATCACTCTAGGGTAAGTTGCCGGAATGAAAATTGGAGAACGTCAGGAGATTGCATTGTCAAAAGCGTGAATTCCATATATCATAATCAGTCTCGGTATTCGTTCAACTGACCACTTTTCATTTCGTCAGTTAAAACAATCGACATAGTTCGGTAAGTTTACCAGAGAAATACTCTGTTTGTATATACTATAATTATTATATTATATTATTGGAAGTTTTTATTTTTGTTCTTTAAAAAGTAGTTACGAGACTTACCTGAAACACAAGTTTTTCTTGGGATTTAGTGACAATATTGGTGAAGAATAGAAGGTTAGTTACCCATTTGCGTGTACTGGTACGCATGCAAAAGTTGTCGGTGGATATTGGAAAAAATCAATATTGCGAATGAGCGTATTAAACAACCAAATTCAGTTAACATTTCAGACAAGCTAAGTAAGTCAATATATAATGATGTAGTAATTTCTGACAACGGTGGGTTAACATTTCCAATACTTCGATATGGAATATGTTTTAGTTTTTGGGACTGTGAATTTAGTGCAAAAATGCAAATGATATGGTGCGCCCGGCAGGCGAGTGCCCATCTCTCAGTCATTGGCGTTTTGGGCCAGGAATCACTCATATAATGTTGCTGTGGGGGGTGCGCCACTCTCCCGCACAGCGAGTCTGTTGCATTCCCAGGCATCTGCCGGTACCCATTTATACTACTGGGGGAGAGAGGCAAAGGCGACGCTGCCGTAGCAGTGTGTAAAGTGAATTGCAAATTTAGTGCACACACATTGGCGGGACCAGCGGGCTCGAACTCACAACCTTATTGCTATGAAGCGTGATCCACTGGCACCACATGTGCCCCTTAATAGTTACGTGCAAAATAGCACGTGTTTGTTTTTACGTGTTCATAACTATGTGTACATTCGCGCTTTAAGTCAAAAGATTGTCTTGCATAGGACCGGTCATCCAAAAATAGTTTTTTGATTAATTTTGTAGTTTTTCATCGAGGACTTGGAAGTGAATGCATGGGAATGCTGAACAGATCTAGAATAAAAGAATGTCAAATGAACTAAAGTATACCTCCTAAAACAGACTCCTCTGTTGTGCGTATCTATTTTACTGTACAGTATGTCACAGTTTTTTAAAAGCATAAAATCACTGAAATACTCAAAAGAAAATAGGAGTTCCATACCAGGTAGACTTACACCCCACTACTACCCCCCAAAGTTACACCATCCTGTACGTCCTACGTGTAAACACGCTATAGCCTTTTTATGTCAGCGGCGAAAGATGCATACAATGAAACAATGTAAACCCCTATAGTCCTGCGCGCGGGTAGCCCATATGCCTTGCAAAAGAGTCTGCACAAAATGTTTTATATCGTTCTGGCAACATTGACCTGCTAATTGCAACAAAAATTAAATAAAATACAATTCAGTATGATCTTGACGGTGGACTTTTGTCTTTCTGGACTGCACTACATAGAGATGTTAGCAATGCAAGGTCCTATGGTTCTACGCTGGACTATAATTATGCAGTCCACAGGAGATACAAGCGCACACTGTACGATCACACTCGGGTCTCATGGAGGTATTCCATTCGAGTCACTCAACGGGGTCCATGCGAGGACGCATGGGAACCACGTAGCGCATGTTTTAAATTGAAAGGACCGACACCCTATTGTCCTGTTTCGGGTCCTTTCATATTTAATTGGTCACAGGTTATTCACTCGCTTACTCTAGATTATTAAAGGACGATCATCAGCGTAAGTGCATTGTAGAAAACCAAAATCAATGGGTAGAGTCTGTGGGCTGAACGTTTCGGGTCGTAGTCTTGGTCACAGGTGCAACAAAAACGCCTTTCCCCATGATGCCTACTGGCTCGGTTTCTAAGACACTTAGTTTATGTTGAGCCATGCCATCAAAATAGCTGTATTGGTAATCACCGGGGAAGTGGACTGATAATACGTAAAACAAAACCAGTATCAATGCCCCATTCCGAGGCGTAGCTTAGCGAGATAGAGGGTCGCAAACGATTATACAGGGTCCAAATTGAAACTTAAATAAATTTTGTGAAATGCAATACTAAATTGTTGGTATGGTCACAATGATTAAAAGTCATAGTTTTTGTTCTATCCCTAGTTAACTTATAAAGTTACAAGCTGAAACCCGTTTTTAATAGGTCAAAGGTTATCTTTTACACAGGGGTCAAATATTTAAAAAAATCACAATAAAATAAGGTATAGTGTGGACAATGGTTGACGTATAGGTTACCCAAGTTACACCAACACTAACCCCTCTCGTGGGGGGAGATGGGGGTGCACGAATTTATGTTAACCTTGTAATTACACATTGCAGAATAGTGTAACTCTACCTTATTTTCATCCATGTGCCATACCAATAATTTGGTATGCATTTCACCAAATTGGACCGATGTTCAGTTTTGACCACTGTATAATCTGTTGTTACCCCCCTACTCACTTAAATCTACCCCATACATTTACGGGTATGACACTAGGTATGGGCTAGCCCTGGTATAAATGGCTCCTTTGCCCCCCCCCCCCCAAACCACACACACACAGGTGATACCGACAAAATGCCTGGCTCACCTACTTATCAGGATTATCACATAATTATTGGCACCTCCACCCA
>JAMKCH010036225.1:0-24039 GCA_023653785.1 Ophioderma brevispina
GGATGTGGGGGGCGCCTCTCCTCATGCGACAGGGGGTTCAACCTCTGCATGTACCTGGATGACTGCTACTCTAACTACGGTCCGTCGCCCCAGTCGACGGCCGAGATGGTCGGTTGAACCATTCAGGTGGTGCAGCGGTTGGGCTTTATTGTCAACTTCTACAAATCTAGCCTACCCCCTCTCAAGACCTGTGGTATCTGGGTGCACGTCGCAACTGCTTCCGCATGCAGAACCGATCGCCGAGCGGGTGGATGATGTCGTGTCAAGTTGCTTCGCAGGGCCCCAGATCGGACTGGCTTCGCCTTCTAGTCTTGATGGCCGTCTCGCGACACTTGTTCCCGTACTGTCGCCTACAAATGAAGTTGCTTCAACTGCACCTCGTTCGACATTACAGGCCGATCACGCACCCAGCTCCCCGTCTGATCCCTGTCAATGCGGGAATCCGGAGCACCTGGCATGGTGGTCTCACCGCCCCAACCTGACTCGGAAATTCTTTTCCCGCGGCCTCCTGTCGTATTTTTATCACGACGGACGCGTCAAAGTCGGGTTGGGGGGTGTTAACCCTAGACCTCAGCGCCTCGTGGACGTGGTCCCGGACCGAGGCTCAGGCCCATGTCAATCGCCTTCTCGAATTGTGGGCAGTGGAACTTACCCTAGCTTCACTTCGCGGCGATGGTGACCAACTCCAGTGGCCGAGTACAGACTGACAACTCCACCGTTTGGCCTACATCAACAACAGGGCGGGACTCGGGCCCAGTCCCCTGTTCCCTCGACGCCATCGTAGCATTAGCGTGGTGTCTAGACCGGGCCATCACGATGTCCCCAGTACACACTCCAGGGGCCGTCAACTTTCTTGCCGACGATCAGTCTCGTGGCAGGATGACTGCCTCGGAATGGATACTGAACCGAGATGTCGTACGGAAGATCGAGAGACTGTATGTTGGCCTCAGATAGACCTGTTCGCCTCGAACCAGAGTCACCAGCTCCCTCGGTACTGCACCCCTGACTCATGACCGGGTGCGTACGCAGTCAAACGCTCTAGCGATGGACTGGACCTGTGCCACGGCCTATGCCTTCCCCCCAATTTCGATCCTACACCGTGTAGTTTCGAAAATTGGGCGGGGGCGTGCCCTTGTCATCCTCATCGCTCCTTTTGGCTGGAAACACCTTTGGTTCGGACCGATGGTGGCTCGCCTGGCGGCTCTGCCGCTGCGTCTACCAATCCGTCCGGATCTAATTACGCTTCCGGACGGAGGGAGCGCCAGTCTCTCGCTGGAGCACCTAGCGTTGACTGTGGTGCATATCCGGCAACGATGCCGAGATTCTGGCTTTTCACAGAGGGCGCCTCGGCTCATATCAATCGGGAAGAAGGAATCCCACCATGGACGCTTACTCTAAAGCGTCTCCGGACCTACTTCCTCTGGTGTAGCGACGAGAGGTGTCTCTGACTCGGGCATCGGTAGCCGAGATCGCTGACGTTCTCACTGATCACTTTGTAGCGGACTGAAACTTCGATGTTTAGAAACCACAAGTCCGCTATCCTAGAGCGATCCATAGAGGTTTCGACGACAGATCAACTATCAATGACGATGGTTTCGATCCGTCTCCTTCTAGAGGGGCTGTTTAATACACTACCTCCGACCAGGAAGGCGCTCCCACCCTTGGACCTTAACTCAGTCTTAGTGAAGCCCCCGTTCGACCAATGGCTGAGGCAATCACTAAACAGGTCACCATTAAGACGGCTTTCCTGGTGGCTCGGCAGTCCTCCTCCTCTGGTTGACGATTCTCGGAGATCAGCTAATGTCATGTCCGAATTCTCTCGGACAGGGTCAAATTGTTTCTTTAGGCCTGATTTTTCTGGCCAAGAACGAGTCATCCCCATTCCGACACTCAACAATTATCTTACCCCACGCAATTGCAATGTCACTCTGCGGTGCGGGAAGATCGCCTGTGGTGTCTCGTTCGGGCCCTTGAGTACTAAACGGAAAACTAGTCCGCTCAGGGGGCTCGAACGACTCGTTTGGTTCTTACACACGCTCCCCCCCCCACAGGTCCGCGTCCACAGCGACAATTGCCAGATGGATTAGCGCTGTAATTAATGAGTCCAACGCGGTGTAGGGGGTCTTTCCCAAAGCTCGGCCCATTCGGTTCTTAACACAACGTCTTCATGGGGCCCTATCACCGCTGAATCAGTGTGCCGAATCTGCGAAGCTATGTCGTGGAGGGCTCCCACAACGTTTTTCGTCGGTGTAAACACAGAACTACAAACTCCTCAATAGAACGTTGCGAGGGCTCTCTTGCAGAAACAACACTAATCTATCTACACTATATAAAAAAAGCTCCACCGGATTGCCGCCTGTGACCCTCGCCCTAGGAGTATTCCCGTTTGTCGGTGAACATCTTGTCCCCCGGAGTTTTTTGTTCATGCCTTTAAGGCCTTTAACGATGTTTTCTATGTTTAGTGTGGTCTCCCCTCGCCTTTAGCTGCCTCTGTTGACTGCTCTGAGATATCATGCTCCCCTCCAACTGAGTAGTGCTAGTCTGGTGTTGATTGAAATTTTCCTCAACGGGTGTGCTAGTCTGGTGTTATTGAAATTATTCATTCAACTGGTGTTAATGCATATTATTCAGTCAACATTGGTGTAAGGAAATCAGCTCAGCGTATGATTTAGTTAGAAACACATATTATGTTTCATAAATCATTTACCTGAGGCCTGATTTCCTTTTCCAATGTTGACTTCCGCTTCCAGCCCGCCCCACAGCAGATATAACGCAGGCGTTCCGTGTGGGGCTTGAGCCAAACCAGGAATTAAGGAAGAGAATGGGTCGCCGGGTGTGACTGGGGTCACTGGTTCCGACCATTTTATCTTTTGGGGTGCTAAATATGTCCTTTTTTGGGGCATTCCACTGCTCAGAAGGGAAATGCTATATTTAAGTCAACATGGGAAAGGAAATCAGGCCTCAGTTAAATGATTATGTAAACATTATACATTGTTCTAACAGTATTGAATAGGGCTTGCAATATGGATTTTACTGTTTCTACCATGAAAACCGTATGTGCAATGGCCTAGGACTCTGCATTATCATAATCGGAACAAGCACATTTAACTCAAAATTTGGTAATCAGATGGTGTTTTGGGGATATGCGTCAATGTGAAGGAATTTAAAACATGTATGAAAAATTTGGATCATGATCGGGTCATAAAGTTCATATTGATAGAATTGGCCTTCACCCGACAAAACCCCATTTGTACAGTTTTACGCAAATATTTCAAACCGTTTGATGTGAGAGCTAAAAACGTGATTTTGTAATCCCCATGGGAGTACCTGTAAAATTATATGGTCAACCAAAATGGGGGCACATTTTAACTCATAACTCGGAAACCAAAAATCCTTCAGCCCTAAGATTTCACAGTGTAAATGAGAAAAATAGTAGCTTTCTTCAGATACCAAAATTTTGACCACTTCCGGTAAAATCTGGGGTTCTGGGGATGAGGATATTAGTGATGAGACCATGGCTCTTTAACAAATCCTCCAAAAAATCCAATAAAATGCAAATTTAAAAGCTAAAATTGCAGTCTTCTGAGACAGACTCTTTGTTGATTTGATTAACAGAATGCTGAATAGGTAATTATTAGAGGTAACCATTATTTTATTTCCTGCCCTTAGGTAGAGAGCAAAAAAACTTCATTTTCCTCAGCATAATACTGAATAGATATTTATTTACACTCAATCATTGTTTTGTTTTCCTCCCTTTGAAGGTGAAGTACATAAAATATCACTAGAAAGTGGTTTTAGTGAGTCGCAAGCTCTAGAAACACTAGCCTACTGGACAGGGAATAGTGTTGACACCCTCCCCACCGAAGCTCAAGAAATCTACAAAGCATCCAAGGGTTCTCCACTAGTAATATCTTTAGTTGGTAGTCTACTTAAAGATCATCCCCATAGGTGGCAGTCCTACTTGAAGAAGCTACAGGAGAAGAAATACAGCCGACTGAGGAAGGCATCATCTTACGAGTACGAGAGTGTTGATGAGGCAATGGGAATAAGTCTAGAACAACTGGCAAAGGACTCCAAGGATTTATACTTTGACTTTGCTATTTTCGATGAAGATGTCAGAATCCCGGCCAAGGTAAGATGTGCAACCTGATGCCAGTGGTTTAACCCCCTGAGGTCTACCACTTCAATTTGTCTCACATTGATTGGGAAAACCAGTGTCTTCTCCCAAATTGTCTCAAACCTGGTCTTTGTAAACAAATTCTTGAATTGCTAATGATTTCAATTTTGAACAAGTTATCAGAAAGCCAACCAGAGGTAATAACATTTTGGATTTGTTTTTCACCTCAAACCCCACTCTGGGTTGATAGAGCTGATAGAGGTGGCAGATGAAATTTAATGCTGACAAATGTTTTGTGCTAAAGGTGACAAATTCAAGAAATCCCAAGACACACTGTTATTACGTCTCGTAGACGTCAAAGGTCAGAAATACCTTTCAAACACAAATGAGCCTTGTGCACAAGTGATCTAAATTTTATAATATAACAGATTTAATGATTTTTAATCGGTTAGATTCAGGAATTTGGTATGTCCAAAAAACAATTATCTATACAATTCAAAGTTACACTTAACAATTCTAATCTTACTCAGAGTTCATTTATGTCTCCAACTAAAAGTAGCGTTGCAGTTCAATGATGATGTGTCCTCAAAGCGAAGACTTCAAAATGACAGCATGCAAAGTCACACTTGAAAATCCTCAAGTAATATTCCATGGGAATCTTCTCAGTCCTAAGATAACTTTTGTCCAGCAGTTCAAGACCACAAGGTTAAATAAGTCCCTCGACGACACTAATATTCCACAGTATATCAGTCCAAGATAATCACCACGATTTCTATCTGTCCACAATTTGGAGTCCTATTTTGATTCCAAGCACTTTCGGCTTCAAAGACGACAGTAGAATAATTATAGCACTCTGCTCACGTGGAATTGAAAATATAATAAATCCTGGCACAATGTGAAGCATAAATCTACCATTATTGTAGATTAAAACTAGCTATAACTATAGTGTTATAGCTCTTGATTATAACTGCTGCTGGTGGCAAGACTTCTCTGAAATCTCCATTATATACTGACTTCACAAAGTTCCCAAGTCTTAAAATAGATATTACCACAGAATCATGCATAAACATAACCTTGCACTAGCTGACCAATTGGAATTCACATAAATTACATCATCTGAATTATATCACTTCACATTATGGGGAATTACCTAGATTCTGCAATGTTTTGATCTCAATGCATAAACAAGTTGACTCAGTTTCTAAGTTTACATCTTGGGGAATTCCCCATTTCCCCTATTGTGCAATCTAACAGGTGCACCTTGCAAAAACAACACTAGGGAATTCCCTGCTCTCTTTTTATCATATACAAAGTACTTTTCCCGTGAGAAATCTTTTCTCTAATAAAATTGAGAAAATAATATTTTGATCAAAATTTTGAGGTTAATATAACAATACTTATATACACTAAACAACCACACATTGCAAAAAAACTAAATCTCACATTCTCACCAATATCTTGGTGTTGATAAATCTCACAATATGAAGTGGAATTCTCATATAATAAATTTCATTGCAGCTAATGGCAACAGAAATTTGGGTTTTGTAAAAAGAAATTTAAAGGCATGCACTAAAGAAATTAAGAACCTTGCATACAGTACATTAGTTAGACCTTCTTTGGAGTACTGTGGTGCCATCATGGAACCATACACAGCTGATTTGACATCTAAGCTACAGGCAGTTCAACGTCGAGCAGCCTGCTTTGTGTGCAACAAATACAACTGTCAATGCAGCGTATCTCGGTTGGAAACCATTAGCAGACTGGAGAAAGATCGCCCGGCTCACCGCCTTCCAGAAAGCTTGCCAGGGTCACCTCGCCATTCCAATTAAAAACCTGCTGCACCCGGTAACTTGCCCATCGGTGATAGAACACGATGAGGTCATGTGCTGTATACTTTAAGACAGGTTATGAATATTAATGAGCTCATTTGCATATTTGTGGAAAAAAGCATTAATCCACTCTACAGACTAAACCGATTATTCAATGAACTTCTAACGTGGCACGGTGATAGAACATGTAGGTCATGTGTTGTATACTTTTTTAGACAATGCAAATATTAATGAACTCATTTGCATATTTTGAAGAAAGCATTGATCCATTCTACAGACTAATTAGTCAATGAACTTGTAACATAGCACAATGATGGAACATGACAAGGTCATGTGCTGTATACTTTTTGGACAAGTTGTAAATATTAATGAGCTCATTTGCATATTTTCAATAAAATATGATAAACCACAGTTGTGGGGCATCTTAATTACGTTCTGTGTAATTCTTGTTTTCATCTTAAAATGATACAACAGCCAAAATTTGGTCAAACTTATTATACATATTAAGGCTTTTTTAAGGCCTTTTTTGAAGACTAGTGCAGCCGTTTTCTGAATACTAGACGCGCATGCGCAATAGCGCCTTAGTTACGATGTAAAAGTTTTACAAAGGAAGTATTTAATGAGCTGCTCCCATCACGAAATGCATCTTTTTGAGGCATTTACGGCAGTGGTTGCCGAACACTTTTTTAATGCTGAGGTATATGGCCATCTTTTAAGTGATATGATTTGTCAAAAAAAAAAAAAAAAAAAAAACCACAGTTGTGGGGCATCTTAATTACGTTCTGTGTAATTCTTGTTTTCATCTTAAAATGATACAACAGCCAAAATTTGGTCAAACTTATTATACATATTAAGGCTTTTCACACTGCGACTTTTGCGATCGATCGCCTTTTGCGATCGATCGCCTTTTTTGAAGACTAGTGCAGCCGTTTTCTGAATACTAGACGCGCATGCGCAATAGCGCCTTAGTTACGATGTAAAAGTTTTACAAAGGAAGTATTTAATGAGCTGCTCCCATCACGAAATGCATCTTTTTGAGGCATTTACGGCAGTGGTTGCCGAACACTTTTTTAATGCTGAGGTATATGGCCATCTTTTAAGTGATATGATTTGTCACCTTGGATTGTTTCCGCACAGAAATTGTGAGTTTTTCGCTCGTGAAATCGAACGGACTGAGTCAGGAAATTCAACATGGCGGATAGACTCTTACGTAACTTGCATTAGTGAACAAATGTGTGCTGTTATTTGAGGAAGCACAACAGCGACATGTGTGTCAGAGTTTGCGAAGTATTATAATGAATTTGGTAGCTGGTTTGAAGTCTACAGACGGCGATCGATCGCAAAAGTCGATCGATCACCGGCTCAGTGTGAATTAAAGCCTTATTATGTGTCTCTCGCTTCTTTTTATTCACCGTTCCTTTCTGTGTTGTAGGTTCTGAGTGTGCTCTGGGATGAGGATCTTGAAACCGTTGAAGATGATATGCTAAAATTGGTGCAGAAATCACTGCTCAGACAGGAGTGGGACGATAATCTCCTCTGCATGTCTTTTGCTGTCCATAATCTTCAGAGTGACTTTCTTAACAGAATGCAGAAAATCAAAGGGTAAGTGAAGCCTCTTCACTTTGATAAATTCCTTAAAAGTTAGGTTGAAATCCTTTTTGTGAACATGTAAGGAATGGTCCAATTCTGTGTTCAAGTTTGATAATTTTGTTTGAGCAAAAGGTTTCACACACTTCGTTCTTGTCAAAAAATCCCATAACACCCTTGGCACAATTCTGTGAGAAATACACCTCTCTTATTCATGTGATAACTCACAACAACATTCATCTCACATTCATGTAACTGCACTCCTTTCACACTCATATGATACTCCACAATGCCCATCTCACACTCATTTGATAACTGACAACACCCCTCTCATGCTAGTGTAACAGTACACCTTTTTACACTTATGTGATACCTCACACCACCCTATTGCACTCATGTAACAGCACCCTCTGATACTCATCATGAGATACCCCACAATACCTTTTTTATACTTGTGAGATAACCCACATCCCTCTCACACTTGTGTAAGGGCACACCTTTCACACCTATGTGATACCTTACAACACTTATCAAGTTGCTCTCTTACACCTCATGTGATACCCCACAATACCCCTCTCACATTCATGTGATAACCCACATTCCTTTCACACTCATCCCTCACACAGCACACCTCTCACACTTGCATGATACCTCACAACACCGCTCTCACACTCAAGTGATGCTTCACAACACCCATCTCACACCCACATAACAGCACACCTCTCACACTTATGTGATGCCTCACACCACTCTTCTCACACTCACGCAATACCAAATAACACCCCTATCATTTTGTAACTGCCCCTTTCACACTCATGTGATACCTTGCAATACCGCACAACCTCCCCACAAGCATTCATAATACCCACTACTCCCTTTTCACACTTATATGATATTGCCCAACACCCCTTTCATACTCTGAAACTGAACCCCTCTTGCACTTAAATTGTGTGACACCCCACATCACCCAACTTAAGGTCATTACATAATGTCATGCCGCTTACCGCTTTGCCGCTCTGATGATGAAATTTACGTCACTACACAATGTTAGAATCACTAGTGGTGACCCAAGCGACAAAGCGTCAAGCCAATAAATTGATCTCCCCGTCGCTCGGGCTGCCGCTTTGCCCAATGCGGCAAATCGCATTGAGTTGACTTGAATTCAACTCTGGAGCGGTGCCGCTCATATCGTATTCCAAGCGATAGCACCGCTTGACTATAATAGCTCGATTCTGGAAGCGATGTACACCAAGCGGTTTGCCGCTGAGTGACAAGCGGCATGACACTATGTAACGACCTTTACACTTGTGTAACACCATACTTCTTAACCTCTCACTCTTGTGTGTTACCCCACAACACACTTCTGACAGTCATGTGACAACAACCCTCACACTCATATGAGAGATGTTGTGGGAAATCATGGAAGTGTGAGATGGGTGCTGTCACTTGAGTGTGAGAAATGTGTTGTGAAGAGTCATGTGTTAATTACATGAGTGCGCAAGGATTGTCACATGCATCTGCGAGCAGCTTTCATACACTCCTGATTGTGATACCCACAAGCCATCTAATTGAACTTACAAACACATGCATATGTGACATGCATGACTAACTCTGCAGAAAGTCACATTTCGGTTTCAACACTGCACGGCTGTAGATTTCATTTTGATTGAACCAGCTGCTGCAGTTAGGTGGCAGAAATGGAATGTATATACTGCAGTGAAGCACAACATAACAAATTCTAATCTCTTGGATCAAACAAAGAACATGCAGCCTGTATTCAGGCAATCTAGAAACTGACTCAAAGTGACTTTCCACTCATTTTGTCACATATGTGAAAATCATGAATTGACCAAGTATAGCTTGAGTATGTTTGTTCATCACTAACATTTGAAACTTTTATACCCTACCCACACAGCAACTGCACCATAAGCTAGTACAAAGCTATCACAATATCTGCAAAGGAAAATACCACGAGTTGGAAGATGACTCTTACATTCACCAGTACCTTCCTATGCACATGGCCCAAGCCATGCTGACAGATCATCTCAAAGTTGTTCTTCACAGCCCCTTGAGTGGTTGAAGGCTAAGGTTAACAGCGCAGGTCCATCTGCTCGTGCTCACGATTACATCAAGTTGCCCATTATGCTGGAATCAGAGTATGGTCACACTTATTCCATGTTAAGGTCCGTTTCGTAGTAAATGTTAATGCTGCCATATCTCAGGTCTGATGATTGGTCGATTCTTGGCGATCAACGATGTATACGTGTCATTAAAGTTATTAGTTAATTAGTCACAGCAACACGAATAATTCAGTTAATTAATTGTGTGTTAAGGTCGTTTTGAGTGCATATGTGATTGCCTGTTTTAAGAAAACGAAGAAATAGGACTGATATAAAAAACCATCCTAATATGAGGCAGGCTCCAGTGGTCTTATCATATTATTGTTTAGTAGGAAGTTTGGAAGCATTCTTTAAAGAGTGAGATATTGGGAATCATCCATTTTGAGAATGAACAGTTTAAAAAGATTTTGTTCACCATTTAGGTCGTTTCGTCTAGCCTATATCCAGTCATTGGTAATGGAGTGTGGTGGTGTAAGCTGATTCAACTGAGTAAGCTGATTCGGGGCTGCGTGTATCAATGCACGGAAGCTCCAACAATGGCCTGTCTTGGGGGCGGCGGATTGGGAACAGAAGTTAGGTTTTCACCCTACTCTTATTCAATACAAATCAATGATAAATTATATTAAAAATTTGATTAAAATATATTCTCACTTTATTGACAAAAGATTTCTCATGGGAAATAAGTTACTTTGTTCTGATAAAAAGAGAGCAGGGGATTCACTAGTGTTGTTTGTGCAAGCTTGGTGCACCTGGTTAGATAGAAGATTGCACCAATAAGGGAAATGGGATCCCCAAGATGTAAACTGAGTCAACTTGTTTATGCTTTAAGCTCAAAGCATGTATGATCTGGGGGATCCCCCCATAGAGTTATATATGTGAAGCAGTGATGTATTAGAGGATGTTAAATTTATGTGAACTCCAATTGGTCGCTAATGCAAGGTTATGTTGTGCATGAATGCTGTGGTAATGTCTTTTTTAAGACTTGGGAACTTGTGAAAAAAATGCTATAAAGTTGAGTTGAAAAAAGTTTTGATTCGCCGCAGTTGTACCCGTCACCATCTGGAGCTATTACAGTATAGTTATAGCTAGTTTAACTACAATAATGGTAGATTTCGTTAACATAGTGCAGGATTGATTAAGAACTTGGATGCCACCGGAGCTTGCTAGCTGATAACGGTCTGCTGGCGTCTTTTTAAGCCAGAAGAGCTTCAGTTTTGGATTCAAATAGGGATGCCAGTTGTGGTCCTAAATGAGGACATTTGCGGCAGACCGAGTGGTGGTAAAATACCGGATTTTCTTACTGTGGAATATTAGGTCGTCGAGGGGGAAAACCTGCTGAACAAAATTATCTTCAAGACTCAGGAGATTCGCATGGAATATACCATGGCTATTTATGTGAACTATGCGCTGTCATTTGGAGTCTTCGCTTGAGGACATATCATCGTTGAGACGCAACGTCCTCTCTCTTCTTTCCTGTCCCCCGATTCTTGCACACTGGACAATAATGAACTTTAAGTATTATAATCGTAAATATTGTGTGTGGATTTTGGATCGTTAATTTTGTTTTGGACCATACCAAATTCTTGAAACCAAACCAATTGAAGATTCTTTTAAACGTTTTCTTATATAAAATTTAGATCACCCTGTGCACAAGGCTCATATTTGGGTTTAGAAAGGTATTCTGACCTTTGACGTCAATGAGACATCATAACAGAATTCCGGGACAAGCCCCCAATTCTTTAGGTTAGGTCCCTATGAATTAATCACATTTCTTTGTTGGAGCCCATGATGTAGATGTTAACGCATCTGTTAATACAGATCTAACATCACCTAAAGTCTATTTTAACCAAAGTACAATGCTAGCAACAATACAGACTTAGCAGCGCTGTACTAGAATGGTGAGTATATATGGCAAAAATGTGATGTTTTGAAATTTTGGCTATTTCAGACATTGCTTGCTATTACAGAAGAGCAAATAATGAGGTTAGTTCTTGCTTATGGACAGGATCCAGAAAACTGGATAAGCCCTCTGGTAGTTCCAATCCTTTGGAGTCATCAATGCCCACCTTTTAGTGCAATGTCCCAAACCAGATGTCTATCAGCTAGCTCTTAACCAACCCAAATCAACCCAAGTCTACAAACAAGCCCTTCAACAGGTAGAGTCTTCAAGCAAAGGATTTTATGTCATGTGGAGGTAGGTGTGGTCAGTTATCAACAAATATTACGTTGTCTTTACTATGACAAAGAGAACGAAACAAACAGGTGTCTCTAATATGTTACCCAGCACAAGTAATTGAGGTGGATTGCGACAACTGTGAACATGGGACGACATGTTTCTTATTCAATGTGACATATGCGCCCATTGGCATAACTCTTAGGAAGTCAATGACCCAATAATCCTTTTAAATCGGGACATCCCCCTTTAATATAGGTTTTAAAAAGGCTTGGCATTTTGGTTTCATCAACCTGTTGATAAAAATTCCTAGCAACCAAATATGCAAACCTAATACCTGTGGAATTGCCTAATTACTTTAAAATAACTGTATCTTCCATTCTTTTACTCCTTTTTCTGTACTCCAAAGGAATCGGCCAGTGGCAATGGATACTATTTTGCTGACTAGTAAAGTGCACGAGGGCATCGTGGCCTGCGCCAAGTTTTCCCCACATGGAGATAGAGTTGTGTCGTGTGGAGAGGATGAAACTGTCAAGGTAGGTCAAGCTGCAAATTGGTTAAACCAAAGTTTTAAATCCGGTTTTGTCCCCGCTAACGGGTGTGGCCGGATACACCTCACTCTCAGCAGTACTGCTGTCTGTGTGAGGGTACTGCTGTGTGAGGAAAAAATGCGAATTGTATGAAATAAAAATTGGTCCCCCACCAACTTTAGTTGGCAAAGGGGACTATAGAAATGCCCTGTGTCCATGCGTGTGCGTCCCACGTGATATCTTTGCATCTAAGCAAGTGTGGATGTCCATCTTCGCAACATAGATGGATTCAAGTAGGCGGTGGCTGGGATCTGAAGTGGGTCATGTGTCGTGGGTCAAAGGTCAAATATAATCAAAAATAGAGTCAAATTTGGTCAAAAATTTGAAACTTGGTGGGTGAGGTCAACATTCAGTGCCAAAAAAGTTGAAGGTCATTTCAAGGTCATGCAGGGTCATTCAAGGTCAAATGAGATTAAATTGCTATAACCCTTGTCAATTGTGGTAGGATGATGAAACTTTGTGGGTGTGGTCAACATTCAGTGCCAAAAAAGTTGAAGGTCATTTCAAGGTCATGTGGGGTCATCCAAGGTCAAATCAATACACATGGTTGTATGGTCGTGAAACCTGGTGGGGGTAGTAAACATTTTTTGCCAAAAAAATTTCAGTCATTTCAAGGTCATCTGTGCTCATCCAAGGTCAAATCAAATTCAAATCACAAGAATGGTTGCATGGTCATGAAACTTTATGGATGTGGTTGACATTTCTGAACCGAAAATTGTGAAGGTCATTTCAAGGTCAAGTAGTGTCGTTCAAGATCAAACTGTAATAGTTGTATGGTCATGAAACTTGGTGGATATAGTCAACATTTGATGCTGTCATTTTCCAAGGTCATCTGGAGTCATCCAAGGTATTGCAACTGCTATGTCAGGAGCCTCAGTGGTTTGAGAACCAGTTATTTCCATCACAATCCTCTCTGTGATCTTAGTTAGATTTCTCTCCATTTACTACCGCGACAGGTGGGGGACCTTTGTGTTTCGAGAACTGCCTTGTTTTCATTTTTTTTCTTTGTGAAGTGAATATTGTAGTTGCTGGATTGTCAATGACTGACAAAAGAAAGAAAATATTGCAAAATGAGAGAATGGATGTAATTTTAATTAAAAAAAACACTTATAGTGTGTTTATAGATAATGTCACCACTGACATCACTGGGATGAAGGAACAATGGTGGTCATACTTTTTTCCTCAAGAATGTTCAGAGACTGGGTAGTATTTATAACCCAGATGGGTGGATTCTCCTGAAATGGGTGCCAGTAACCACCAAATGGAGGTGCTTAAAGTATTATAAGGAGTCATATGGCACCTCATCATAGTCTTGGGCTCACCACCCCCAGTGCCTCAATCATATCGTGTAATTTGAAGCCCTATGCCATATAAATGAGACATGTGAGTATTTTGTGTTCTTTGCATTTAGTGAGTGAAAATAAGCAACATATGAACAACAGCTAATGTCATATGCTAACACTCTGACTCGAATATGTCTTTTCTTAAGCCAAATTACGGTTATTTGGGAGAGACTTTTGGTGCATTAGGAATGCAGAAATTGTGTTTGTAGAGAACTTTTTTTCTTCTTCGATGGTTTTTACATAATTGTTGCGAAAAAATGGCCCATTGCAGTATATTTGGAACACTGGGGAAAATGCAACACTGATAGATTAACCACATAACCTATTTTTATGTGCGTGTGCTTGCACAGCAACAGCAATGACACAGAGGTGCTTGTACAAAAAATGCTGATGTGCACTGTGCAGAGTGTGAAAGAAATCAGTTACGCTCTTCAGTTAGTCAATAATAATTGATTCTTGTTTTTAATTCTATCATCTATAGACACCAACAAGGCAGTTTCAAGGGGCATAGAAGTTGAGTTTAAAGGTCATGTTGAGCTTTCTAGGAGTCATTTAACTTCATTTGTCATACTTTTTGGGTTACAATTTGCATGAATTTTGCATCATATCTGCTGCTTAAAGATTCTATCAGTGATCTATCCAAAAGAGTCAAAATATTTGAAATTCGCAGGAATAGCTTAAGGAGGTTGGAGCGAGATTCGGTAATTATGGGGTAACTAAGGACTTGCCAAGACTCGGTTGTTAAGCATGAAGCGTACAATTCTCAGCGTGCTCATTCAACGCAAAATTTAACGTGTGAAAATTTTACGCGAGCAATGTATACGCACTTAGGCGTTTAGTGGAGCAATCGCGCGTTTTCACAGTTGAGGATCGCCAAAACACAAAATAATTGACACACATTTCGCTAATTGTATTGCTGGGAGCCTACCTCTTTGCCAAGATGCCGGTAGGTTTCTGACACTATTTTTATCGGCCTGGCCGGTATAACACTCTTCTTGGCTGATGTAATGTTGAAATGAATAATGTAATTTAGGAACTTTAAAGGGAATTCCATGTTGGGAGCAATCGATTCCGAATGACAGAGGGATCCGACGTAAGTCTACTCGCAATAATTAGTCCTACTCTAGTTTGCAACTTTTTGGTTAATTTTTAAAATTAGTTACTGAAAGTGTTATTTAAATTAGATAAGACTATAATGAAGGCCGCACATTAATTATAAAAATTGTAAAATTGTTCTCTTGAAAATATTTAAAATGTGAAGAACGGTGTTACTTACAAAATGATTTAAAAAAAATTATACTAATGTACCAAAATGCAAATCATTAAAATGACGCTTGAATCCTGATTACTGTGAATATGAACCACAAATTTGAAAATAACAGCATATCATGCATGTAGAAACGTCTTAAAATGTACGGACCCTTATATTCACATTTTGATCACGTTCTGAGAAAAATGAACAAATTATGAACAGGAAAAAGAAGAAAGAGAAAAGAATAGAAGTTATAATAATTAAAATAAAGAAGATATGATCAAATTTGAATTTTCAATTATAAAACAATAAAAAGAGTCCGAAAACATGGGAAATAGATAATTATGTAAACATAAAAATAAATAAACAAACAAATATCGATAATAAAAAAGTGCGTTACAATTGAGAAATAGCGCGTCCTTGCGGTGACAAGCTAAAGTCATCACGCGCGTGATTTCCACCGAGCTGCGTAGTTGTTACGCCTCTGAAGGTGTATGACACAAAGTAAAGCAAAGATTGCTGCGAAATTTCCCAGAAATTACTCGTTTTTTCTATTTATTTAAAAAAGTAGGACGGAAACCATATTTTTTTATTTCGGTATTTCAAAAAGCTCTCTCCAGGCATAAACATATGTGAAAACGAAAATTTTCTATAGGCGATTTTGTTACTTATGAAGAATTTTGTCGACAGTTTTGTAGTTTCTCCATAGAACACTACAGTAAAACTGTCAGAAAATACCTTTTTTTGAACAATTTTTTTCTCAAAAAGTAACATGGAAACCCCCATTTTTTATTTTAAAAATGTTATCAGCATAGATGAAAACACCATATATCAAAATATAAAGAAATTCTATAGGCGAATTCTATCTCGCTCCAAACCCCTTAAAAGTGAAGGACAAGTCTGTAGAATTCTTGTAAGGTATCTTTTCCAACTGAGAAATTGGCAGTAAAGGCAAAAAAACAGCAGTGTTCAAAGATATGAATCTCCAATTAATTACGTGTAGTAATAAGTGTCCGTATGGACAATAATGACTAAAATATCTGATTTTGTCCTTATTAGGTTGCTTTTGGTCTTACCACTTGTAAGGTATGTTAGGATACCCATACTTGTTACAAACATGTAAAAATCTAATTTTTGATGTTTTTTTCGATTTTCTGACATAGCAAATCACTGATAGTGCCTTTAAGATAAATTCACTAATCTATTTTGAAGAAAATACTGATGTTTTACTTTCAGGTATGGGAAAGCAACTCTGCACAGCAGGTATTATCAGCAGACAGCCACACAGACTATGTTAGCTGGTGTGAATACTCGCCAGATGGTGCCTTTATAGCCTCATGTTCACGAGACAAGACCGTTAAGGTAAACAGCGGGACATTGGTCCTTACTAAAGAGATTATTTGCTAACATAAATAGATTAAAGCGGCACTGGCACATTTTCACAAAATATGAAATTTCCTCAATTTGTTCTCAAATGATAGTCTAGGCCATTGAAAGAATTGAGATATAATTTGACACATAAAAATATCATACCCTAAAAAGATAGGGAAATTAATAAGAGGCTAAATACATCCAGGTAATTTGTAGGCTAACTTTAAGTTTGCTGTAACTTTAATCAACAAATATGTCTATTACATGAATATCATAGACTCGTAGTCATTGATATTAAAACCACAAAAATCACAGACCGGTCAAACAGGGTGCATGCTATGGGAATCAACTCAGGCGTGTATTTTCTAGTGTTAAACACCATTTCTGTTGCCTGTAGAATAAATGTTGCCAGAGTTATTTAATTATAAAATCGTCTTTATTGGTCTTTATCATTTCTGTGGAGGCTAATTTATACAAAAGTTTTACAACCATGCAAAAATATCAATTTTTAAAAAAAATCTTGAAGGTGCACTATTTTTCAAATGTGCCAGTGTCTCTTTAAAGAGTACCGAAGTAAGGGCACTTACAAATCAAGAGAGATACTCCAACATGGAATAGGTAAGAAAACTTTAAATGTGCCCTCAACCTCCAAAATGTAGCTAAAATACTACAACTGAACGATTCTTGCCAAAGTCTTCATCCTCCTATCAGTTTGGAACCAATTGGCTCTCTGACAGAGGATACCCTGCAGAACAGCTAAATATAATTTACATTTAAATCTTATTTATTCAATCATTCTTTATTCATAAAACAACCAAGAATGTACAGAAAACCCAGGACAACAGACGGTTTGGGAAATCCACACAACTGTTTTGGGAAATTCCAAACACGGCGGTATTGACAACGTGTCGGATTGTTATTCGCGCACATGATTTCTTGTAGGCCTAAAATGGTAATGATAGTCGCTACAAATTGTTAGTTGAAAGCTGCATTAGAAGGCTAATGTTTTTTGTTTTTTTTGAAATGGTCTGAATTTCTCCTTCATTTCTATTTGTTTGAAATATTCTGAGTCCTGGTTCAAAAGTTGCACAAGGTTAGTTGTGATTCGAAAGCAATTAGTGTCATTTTATTGAATCTCCCCTTGAAACAATACATAAGAAATCGATTCTTATGTATTGTTTGCAGGGGTGATATTTACAGACACTATCAGTAGCCCCATAAAAGGTCAAAAATATTTGAAATTGGCAGAAGTATCCTTAAATAGGTAGTAAAATGTTAGAAATTCTCGTATTATTTTTTTCCAACTGAAAAATTGCCAAAAAGGAAGAAAACAGCAGTGTTCAAGGATAATAATCTCCATTCAACTACGTGTTGCATAAGTGTCTTACGACAGTAATGACTAAATATCTGATTTGGCCTTATTGGATTGCATTTGGGTTTATAACTTGTAGGGCAAGGATACCTATTTCCTGTTACAGACATGCCAAAATCCGATTTTTATAATTTTTCAATTCTCGGAGTTTAGCAAAGCACTGATAGGGCCGTTAATGAAATTGCCATAAACTTTACTGTCAAACTCAGCGCATTTTTATTATAAACTTAGTGCTAATTAGTAAGTTTTTATTTTTATGATCCTTTTACAATTGTAGTGCACCTAAGTTGGCATAACATTATTTTAAAAATAGTGTTTCTCCTTAAGTGCACTTTCTCATTACAAATATTTTCGTAATTTTGAAAAAAACAAGATTTAAATTATAAAAAAAGAAAAATTAAAAAAAAACATAAAATTTTATCATTATAGGACGTTACGGTGCGCTATTGACCCTAACCTAAAAAAAAAATAGTTCTCAAAGTTACATGAGCTATGCACCTGTTGGTTCTCCTTTATCCCCTTTCATTCTTAAATATCAAGTTCACATAGCACATGACATTGTTTGGAACCCAAACAGAAGCAGGGCAACATGCAAAATAGATCAAGAACATTAAAATATCAAGTAGCATCAGAACAATAATTAAGTTAACAATGAAAAATAAAACATTCAAAAGATAAGGGAAAGACAACAGAAACGCTCCTAGGTTTTAGAGATTGAAGTAAAGGCAGATTTTATATTGTTTTGCATCTATTTTTCAGATTATGGAAATCCGATGAGTAGACTTGTAAGTACTTGTAAAGGTCTGAGGAGATTTGTAACAGAGTGGTGTTCTCACAATGAATATGGCACAAGCTAGCTTCCCCGTTTTAAAGACTGGACTGTTAAGGTATGATGGACATTGTCAAAAGTAGAAGCAACTACTCGTTGGCTTAACAACAAAAATAGGCTTTTCACACTGAGCATGAGATCGATCCACTTCATCAACCATCCACCATATTCATTTTGATACTTCGCCAACTCTGACAAATATCGCTGCTGTGCTTCCTCAAATGACCAGCACACGTCACACGTCTACTAAATACACTTATTTAAGAGACTATTCACCATTTTGCATATTGCTCTGATTGGCTCATTACTAAAAAGGTAAACTTCTAACAGATCCCATATATCCAAATTTGAGAAAGCATGGTTGGTGGTTAGTGGTGAATGCATGTAATACCAGTACTGTTTATCTTAATTGGTCCCCCCGCTGAATGAGTTCGGAACGGGGACTAAAATGAATAAGCAGCGTCCGTCCGTTCGTCCGTCCTTTCGTCTGTGATAAAAATGTTTAACCCACCTTGTTATACGATTTAATCTGGAGTTCCGTAAGGGCGACAATGATGTAACCTTGGTGGAAAGAAAGGGGTTGATGAGTTCTCACCTTATTAGATTGTGGCCCGAAAATATGCGAAGTAAGTATCTAATTTGCAGATTTTACTAGAATTTTCCTCAAACCGGGTGTAACACCAGTTTTCGGGAGTTACGTAAGGCGTATATTGATTTAACTTGTGGAAGGGAGCGGGCTGAGAGTTCTCGACCTGATTAGATTTGGTTATTTGGCAAATTTGATATGCAAATGAGCTAATTAATATCCAAATCGCAACTTGCGATCTTTTTGAAACGGTACATCAGATACTCAAAATTACTGCGCTGCATGAAAGCCCTCATGGCACCTCTTTTTTGCAATTGAAGTATGTGATATATGCTGCTTATGTATGCAAATGAGCTAATTAAATAGCGTAATTGCTGGGTATTGGGGTGGGGTTTGGTGTTGAGAGGTGTTAAGGAGGTTCGTGTGGGGTTTGTCAGAGTGTTTGGAGTTGGTGGGGTGTTGGTGGAGAGGTTGGGTTGTTGTGGAGTTGTTGGGCAGGGTGGTGGTTGCGGGGTATGAAGAGGGGTGTGGGGTGACGGGGGGGGTGTTGGGAGGGGGTGGGGTGTTGCGTGTTGTTGGGGAGGGGGTGGGGTGTTGTCGTTGTACATTTATTACATGTTGATGATCGCGACATTTGGGCGGGGAAATAGTTTACGCATCGCGTAAATACAGTTCGCCTCGTTTCATATTTAGAAGGGAGGGCCTATGATGCAATGATTCTAGCCGAATCTATGACGAAGCGAAACTCATGTACGCGATGATCAGAACTGAGACAACCCGAGAAAGTACTTTCTGATACAACCCGAGAAGTAACTTTCTCCGGTTGTATCATTTCCTTATCCTGCTGAATTGAATTTAGTTTCGCTTCGTCATAGATTCTGCTAGACATGTCATAAGGCCCTCCCATTATAAATATAATTAAGGCCGCTTGAACTCTGAAATAAGACTGAAATACATTAGCGCTCGTTCACTGGTATCCACATTCACACAGTCCTCTGTGGCCCAGTGGTATTGTCTCACGCCTAGAAAGCGAGAGGTCGTGTTCGAGCGTGTATTTTTCGTCTTTTTATTTAGTTCTGTGCTGCCAGGTCCTCCCGAGCTTCTATATATATTTAATCTTAAATTTCTGCACATTAATGAGTTTATCTGCATATTTGCTCCGCCATGGATCTTGCAAGTTTAACTTGCAGTATTTTTTTCCTAAGTTTCTTTGAAGATCTGGGACACAAGTACAGGAGAAGAGCTGAAGGAGTTAACATCCCACACTGCCGCTGTCAAATGTTAGTGTTCGCCCCTGATGATACCAGCTAGCTAGTTGTTCTGACGATATGACAGTAAAGGTATGCACAGGGTTATTCATACTATGAACTGTTGATGATACATACTAGCTAGTTGTTTCTGACATATGAAGTAAAGGGTCTGGTATCACAGGTATTCATCTATTGCTACTGTTGATGATATCAGACTAGCTAGTTGTTCTGACGATATGACAGTATACAAATACTACATGGTTAGAGGGAAATAGGGCACACTATTTTCCCGCGGTACTGGCTATGGGCCTATCACCCCGAACCCGAAGGGTGAGGGGTGATAGGCCCGTAGCCAGTACCAAGGGAAAATAGTGTGCCCTATTTCCCGATATAAACCATGTAGTATTTGTTTTATTACACCGCACTGTGACTCTGGGGACGAGGTTGTAGGGAAACAGTTCAATCTATTTCCCTAGGGAAATAGTTCGCGTAATAGGAATCAACCAATGAGATACCAGACTAGCTAGTTGTTCTGACGATATGACAGTAAAGGTATGGTACACAGGGGTATTCATACTATTGATACTGTTGATGATATCAGACTAGCTAGTTGTTCTGACGATATGACAGTAAAGGGTATGGTACACAGGGGTATTATGCTATTGATACTGTTGATGATATCAGACTAGCTAGTTGTTCTGACGATATAACTGTCAAGGTATGGTACACAGGGTTATTCTACTATTGATACTGTTGATGATACCAGACTAGCTAGTTGTTCTGACGATATGACAGTAAAGGGTATGGTACACAGGGTTATTCATACTATTGATACTGTTGATGATATCAGACTAGCTAGTTGTTCTGACGATATGACAGTAAAGGGTATGGTACACAGGGTTATTCATGCTATTGATACTGTTGATGATATCAGACTAGCTAGTTGTTCTGACGATATGACAGTAAAGGGTATGGTACACAGGGTTATTCATGCTATTGATACTGTTGATGATACCAGACTAGCTAGTTGTTCTGACGATATGACAGTAAAGGTATGGTACACAGTTTATTCATACTATTGATACTGTTGATCAACTGCTGTGTATCACCAATTCACAGTGGATGGGCTGTGATTCCATTATTTACTCAGCATGGTATCTTATGTAGTATGTGAGAGGCCTCAAAGAATGTCGGGGAGTGGCCTGGGTGTAATTTACACCCTTTTGTTAATTAATTAAATGGTTTATCTGATGTAGACTAGGTAAAAAATGGAACAAAAAAAAGATAATGCAGATAAAAGACTGTACTTTCATATAGTTTGGTTTAAAAATTTCACTTTTTTAAACACCCAGTGCACTGTAAAACTCATTAAACATGAAAGTTTGGTCACATTTCACTTTCGTAAATAAAAGCTCTCTCTCCAAACAAGTAATTTCTTCGTCAACAAAGTAAGTTGCTTTATACCATGTCTGTCTTGCAAAAAAGAACATATTTACACTGTCTACATTATTTGGGAATTAATGTGGAACTTTATTACATATTGTAGAATAGGGGTTCTCAATAGGCGGCCCACAGGCCAAATCCGGCATGCCAACCATTGATTTTGGGCCCCTTGACTTGCTCTAAAATATAAAGGGAAACATAAGAATTTCAGGTGTATTTGGCCCGCAAGTAGGGAACTTTCAGACATGTTCGGCATTCTCTGGCCCTTCAGCAAATATAATTGAGAACCCCTGTTGTAGAAGCTTGATTTAGTTGGGTTTGTAAATCTTCCTCCTATGATTTTCTTATTTTCCAGTTTATGATTTAACGCATATAAGATAGATTTTACTCTATAAAAACAGGCAAAATAATTTTTTTGTGACTTGCTGTTGTTACGTTACTCACCAGACGGATCAAGAATAGCATCAAGTGCTGATAATGAACTCCACGTAAGTATAGGGACTCAACATCACTTTTGATCTTTTGAATATTGAGATGTCTTCACAAATTTGACCCTTCAGGTCATCAATTTTCAGGTTTGAACAATTTAAAAGGACCCCTATCTGAGTGTCGCGTCAACCCTACCACTTGCCCCCATCCAACCCAAGGATTTGGTATCATAGAATACTTGTATTTTTTCATCATCTCATCTGCTTCATTTTGGGGGAATTCAGAGGTGTTTAACCATCCCAGATTCATTGCAATGTCCCGTATTGTACTATAAACACATGTACTTACGGTAAAGTGTTCAGAATTTAAGAACCACAAGATATTTCATGATCATGCCACATTCCTAGGTACTACACCTTGTGGTCCTAAATGAGTGTAAAAGTCAGGTTTTTACCCCTCACTGATGGTTGTTGCCATCGAAGCACGTTTTCATATGTCGGTTCTTTTAGCGAAACTATCGGCCGGTTTTTTAATGTCCGTTTCACAAAAATTCGCAAAAGGTTCTAGAGGTGGTGGGCCTTTGTTAGGAATTTATTTTTAATTTTAGTGACGGCAGTGAGTTTTGGGAGGTTTTCTGTTTTTTCGGGCCATCTTGGATTTTTGGGCCTCGCTGTCGCTTTCTTACTAAACCTATTGTTGTGCTGTGCACGTGTTTAGGCGGTGTAGCGGGGTATCTGCGTCCGATGTAATGTAATAGTGCTATATATACTACCCTGGTGCAACCAAGAGCTACCAAGAGTGGCAATACAGAGGTCAAACATATAGCAAGAGTAAGTACATTTGCATATCGACTTGCAGCCGCCCTTGAGTGTCCAGTACAGTGCCTCTAACCTAACCGCCCTTGACAGAGTTGTGTAAACACACCCTGGGATGAGAGCCACAAAAGATGTGAAGTCGGCTTGTGATGTAGACAACCGTTAAGCTATCGACGAAAATCGACGAGACAGCTCAAGTTACTATGATGTATCCATGATGATGCCTACTTGTTGCTATTGGTGTTTAGTCACATTTTTAAGTTTGTTATGTTCACAAGAAAAACGACTATTTGTTTGCTATTGATTATTAAAATACACGCAACTGTTGATCGCACCCTTTTAATGTTTTTTTGGGGGAGGGTGTGGAAGTGGGTGTTAAATAATAAATGGAGTCCATTCGAAGGCTTCCCGGATTGCGTATGCCTGGCGGTTTGTGTAGGGGTTTGTTTTTTCTTTCTAGGCCTATTTCATATTTTTACACAAAAATGTAGCGATTGCTTTCTTATTTGAAAAGAGCTTGTGATAATTTTGAATGCAACGTTCTTCCCCTAATTTGTTAATGTGTGTCCGCCTCCGGGCTGTTGTGCCATGCGACATCACCTCGACTTTCATCGTTGGAGTGAACCATTTGCACTCATAGGGTATCCTCTGGTTTTTTAGACTTGTAAAAATGTGTAATAGAATATACTTTGGAATCGTTTTTCAAATTTCATGGGAACAAGGAGCTGTTGTGTAAAACAAATATTATGCCTATTGTTGTGCTTATTTATAGCTATTAAATTATTAAATTGGCCGTTCCAGTCTTGGCTAACAATTAAATGTAGCAACTGTTTGGCGGAATCCTTGGCTATGTGAGGGTTGTTTACAATTGAATTTCATAACATACTTGGAATCTCACTTTACTCGGGCCAGGAATCAGAACTGTTGTTATGG
>JAMKCH010036226.1:0-17762 GCA_023653785.1 Ophioderma brevispina
GAAATGAAGGAATAAATAAAAAATAAGAAGAAGGAAGGAGGGAGGAAAGAAGGAAGGAAGGGGAAAGAGGGAGGGAGGGGAATGGAAGGAAAAAGGAAAGGATGCGAGGGGGGGAATGGGGAGCGAAATGGGGAGGGGTGAAAGGGGAGGGGAATGAGGGGTGTGAATGGAAGGGGAGGATTGGGAATGGGAGGGATCGGGAGAGGGGGGGGAAAGGGATGGGAAGAGAGAGAGGGAGGGAAGGGAGGGAAGAGGAGGAGGGGGATGGGAGGGCCCATGAACTGTGGCATAATTTGTCGATGCAACCGCACACAATTTTTAATAAAAATATAAGATTTAAGGGAGGGAGGGAGGGATAAGGGAGGGAGGCGGGGAGGGAGGAGGGCGGAGGGTAGAGAGGGAGGAGGGAGAGCGGGAGAAGGGAGAGGGAGGGGGTGGGGGGCGGGGGTGGGAGGGGATAACTGGTCGATGTGCTACTAACCACTCAATTTTTTAATAAAGTATTAAGATTTGTCTTTCGAATACAAGAAATATTCACAGAGGTACTACAAATTCTTTTGCCTTCGCATTGACTCAGTCTGTGACCTGTCCTGTGTTGCCCTCCGTTAAAAATAGCCGCTGGGGAAGTTCCGGTTGTATCAATCGATGAATATTCAATTACGTGCGAGCCGCTATCCAGTAAGAGGTCAGTGATTCAAATTGATCATGGACAAAGACTTGACTAAAGGCTTAGGTGGTCATGAAGATTTAAATCTAAAATGAGGGGTTTTTTTAAATTACCACTGTTTGCAGCGTGGGTAATCCACTAACCTTAGGCCTCGACGGATGTGAAGTCAAATTTTTTTTTCATCATTACTCAGAATTTATCGAACGAAGGTTAAGATGGATTTTGAAATGTCACTGGGACCGAGGCTGAAGTAAAAAAATGCAAAATGTAGAATTCCCTAAATTACGTTTGAAAATCCCAATGCCCAATCGTGGCGGCCCCAGCCGCCGGCTTCTAGGAGATTTTGGGCCGAAGTTATCTCCAGGACCATATGGTCCAGAACAATATGGTCCTGTAGCATAAGTATCTGGGGAATATTCTAATTCAAGCATGCTCGGGACCATTATGGCAAATTTTAGACGTCGCCACTGGTTTAACACGTAAAGTGAGATCTTGACGAAAAATTCTAAATTTTTTATAATGTGTCAGCGAATATTTTCCTTATTCCAAAACCGTTGGGGAAATCAACTCCCCTTATGGTTATTTCTGATTTTTTTTATGAACACGGACGAGGTCGTACGTGGGTCATGAAAACACCCGGACCGACCAACCTTAAAGCACCCAAAATGGTTTGTGGTTTGTATTGCTGCTAGTTCTTTTGATATTTTGGGTGAGTTGCTATTTTGAAGAGGCTGGCCGCCAAAAAAAGCCTGGCAAATATGGTCCTGGAACAGTGTTTCCTGGGGCAACCTGGGAAATATTTTTTCAGATCTATTTTGCTCCTGGACCATATGGTCCTAGAACCACATGGTCCTGGCGCATATTCGGGCGAATCTCATCTAAGCCCCCCCCCCCCCACCGCGTGAATTTTTTCGAGTGATACCGTACGTAAGCTGCATGCATGATGCATCATGACGGAGATTTTGCTTCATACATATTTCGTACATTAGATCCATATGTTGTACATGATATAGGCCCGATTTAGCAAGGCGAATTTGGAATGACGCCGCTTTGCTTAACGGAGATTATGGGTAATTATAACGTGTGTTTTCAATGAGACGATTATATACCGGTGTACATCGGTAAATAATCGTCTCATGCACACACGGATTAAAAAAAAGACAGTTTTCTCTGTTTCAGGACTTTCCACACGATCTGCAATGTTATGATAGCCACACCTTTGCTAATCGATGGAAGTTGTAGATCTGTTGCAATAGTTAGCTCGCTTTACATGTTCTATGGTATGTTACGGTTGCATTGAAGGGCTAGCGGCTTCTGATTCGCAGTACCGATTGATAAGGCCCGACAATTCTCCCTACATACCCAAGCACGACTTTGTTGGCGCGACATGTAAGATTTTCGCAATATAGGAGATAAATATCGATCGAATCCGGCGAACACGTTTGCTATCCACAGGTTACTGACATTTGATCACAATTCTCCCTTCTGATGATTCCGTGAACGCGCCGTGAGTATTCGACACAAGCCCATTACTAAAAGCATGGTGTGGTTTTTTCGACTTTATGTATCACGCGTTTTTTGCAAGAGCTGAGAGGGGGTAGGTAACGTATCTGGCATGGTATTAACCAGGCGGTGGCGGCCCAACAGCCAGTTCATTCACTACGCAAACTGCCGAACGAGTCCCATTGACTAGTCCTGAACCGTGACCGAAAGTTGAAGTCACTGTGCGCGTTTTATAAATAGATCAGTGAGTGGCCAGTTGGAATTCCGTACGGAGCCGGCCCGATCGAATTGCCCTGCTTTAGTCGGCGGTGCTAAATTGTGCTTCAAAACTATCCATCAAATCTATTTTTTCAAGACCGTACATGAGAGGATTGCTACATGCAAGTCAACCAATCATTCCACGGTGGTGCAATTAATGCCCGTGCCATATGCTCACCTGGTACAAAACCAATGGTCTCGCAGCCGCCCCGTCCACAGCTATAAATAGCGATGACCCTGCGATTGAACATGAAGTCAAGCAGGCCTTGTTCAAAATGGATTCCGTTTGTAACGTTATTCATACAAAAAAATACGTACACTGGAGTTGATCTTCAACTCCAATGGATTTTGAGTGGAAAAATATTGATATTAAACATATTTTGGACCTTCAGATATTTGTAAAGTTTTTGTGATTACTTGCTAAAACCTATGAGAACGGCAAAAACTACCATCTTATCCGCCCCCCCCCCCTGGTATTAACGTAAAATGCAAATGTGCGCCCGCAGGCGATGCCCATCTTTCTGTCATTGGCGTTTGGTCCAGACTCCCTCATATAATATTGCTGTGGGCGGTTCGCCACTCCTCCCGCACAACGAGTCTGTTTTGCATTCCCCAGCATAGGCCCAGTCCCCATTGAATACTCCTGGGTGGAGAGAGGCAAGCGAGTTAAAGTGCCTTGCCCAATGCAAACAACACATTGCGCCGTGGAGCTCCAGCCCCAACCCTTCCGCTTATGGGCGCACACCACCAAATAACGCTCCCATTGAAATACAGCTTCGTTCGTTTTCAAGTCCAAAAGCACAACGTGGAAGATCGTCTTTAGCCAGCTGATAGTTCCATCATCGGCGAGGGTTGATCAGGCCGAATTCCTCGTTGGGGACTTGTAGACCTCACACATAGTCATCAATGATGTGGCTAATGTTTGTGGCTCTCCACAATCGCAGTTTGGAGAAGGTTCTACTCCGATCTTGTGAAGGAAGTTCTTTTGTACCGACCAACGCCTTCTAGTCTGTTAGGTTGACCCTATGTGAGAATTACAAAACGCTAAACATGACTTGAAATAAGTTCCAAGTATAGAACATTGTACTTCACTATTCACTATTGAAATATTACCTTTGCCAATCAGCAATACTACGCACTATGCCAAACCAATTTGCTTACAATCGACAGAATAATGTTTTTTAAAATTACCAACCTACCCACCATTTCACAAAATGCGGAGTGATTTATGTGCTCTCTTAATGCGAGATGATCCACTGCCCACTTGCCCACAGGGTATGAACGTACGTCATTACTAGGGCTGGAATTTGTTAACTTTTAAACCAGACAGATTTTTATGTCAAATAGTGTATAATATATCATTGACATCTGCTCGATTTATCAGATATTGGAACATAGTTCTTCCGTTATTTTTTTAGCAAATTTTGTATCCATTCCCTTCGAATTAATGTTCTGGATGCGCTCTGTGTCACCAGCAGGATCATTTTAAATAACGGATCTTGGCTGGCGACATGGCGATATCAGAATTATTGCATCTTTAGCCTTATTGCTTGATACTTTGTCATCCGGTTACAACTTCAAGGCCATCATTTTAAAAACCATAAACTCTAAAAGTATAATTTTAAAATTAATAAAGATTCGTCAACGGGCAAAGGACAAGCCTTAAACTTGCGCTGACGGGAGCTACACGAAAACACACTTTTTGAGATATCGCAGAATGCCCAAAGGCATTTTGAGAAAAAAGAAAAGTTGAATGGGTCTTTGTTTGTTATTCCTTTCAAGCCAATAAATATAAGCTTTTATTTGCCATTTATATTCATTCCAATCCGATACGTAGAACAAAATGTTTCATTATGGAGGGAAAATCAACTTGGTCCGACTTCTGCCTGTAAGCATTTGAAATGCATGATGCAATATGAATACACTGACTTAAAGGGGGATGGTCCGATTAAAGTATATGAAGTTTCAGATTGATAGATGGCCTTCACCCAAAACCCACTGTCAAGTCTTGCGCGAATATTTCAATCCGTTTTGATGTGAGAGATAAAAACGAGGTACTGTGTGAAATTAATTCTGGCCCCAAGGCACCATTCGCTGCACTTAAAACATGTTTCAGGGGTCCCTGGCAGTCTGTGAACTATCTTAATCACTCAAAACCTTTTGTTATTGAGATGTGTTACAAATGTCTGCTAGCTCCAGGTTAAAACCAAACATCCTTTAAACCTAGAATTCACATGGTAAATGAGAAAAATAGTAGCTTCCTTCTGATCAAAAATTGAGACCACTTCCGGTGAAATATAACGGTTCTGGGGACGAGGCTATTAGCGGCTCGGGCCATGGACTTAATATTATCACATCTTCTTTCCATCTTAAAACTAAACAAATAGTTTGGTCGTTCAATGAATCGGAAAGGACCTAACTGCTAGCACAATTCGTGTGGTATGTTGGGGGGGGGTGGGGGGTGTGTGTATGTGTGTGGGTGTGTGTGTGCCCCACAGCGACATTGGTAAGAGTTGATCTTCCCTAGTTCAGATGCCTCTACCCTCCCTAATATGGTGAAAGCAACTATCTTAGGCAACCGGATTGATAGAAGATGTGAGAATAATGAAGAAGAAAAGAAAAAAGCATAACTTCTGACAGAATCAGAAAAAAAATATAAAGATATACGTATCAGGAGTCGAAATGTGTGTAAAAAAAGGAATGTCTTGAAACGTGACTTAAAAGTAGCTATTGACTGAGCTAAGCGGATACTGATAGGGAGTTATTCCACAAAGTGATGCTGCGTAAGCGAAAGATCTATCGCCATACGCGAAAGATCTATCGCCATAGAACTTTGTTGACTGGTGTACTCAGCTGGCAGCAAGAAGATGAGGCTCCGGTTCTCGGTGGTTAGAAGGCAGGCTGGGACGAGCTCAAGAAATTATAGGCAGGTGACATGACCGTGGATTGCCATGTGGTGGAAAAGCATAATAATAAATTCTGCCCCTCTTGGAAGCCAATGCACTTGGAGCTGGTGTGATATGTTCTCGTCGATGGATTTGAAGGACAAGCGAGGAGCTGCATTTTGAACTGATGAACATTGGGCAATCTCAATAATTGCCGATAACATAGAGTAAGGAGGTGCAGGAATTCAGCCTTGTATAACAAAGGCAATCTATATATCAATCTGATGATTGATTTTTCATCAAGGTTACATGTCGAACAACTGTCACAAGTGATTCCTTAGTGAGAGCCAGCAGCGCGGCTTGCCCAAGTTGCTAACAGATTGATCATTTTAGTGATGAGTCTAAGGTGAAAACTTAGGTTCCGGGCCCTTCAGCTGATGGAGGATTGTCCAAATGATCCATGGTTGACTGAGAGTTACTAGTCGATCTGTTAAAATAAGAGCAAGTGCAGCATCTCTGTCTTTCTTGTCATATAATATCGGCTGTTGGCTTTACACCAGGATCTGATATCTGCAATGCATGTTTGGATTACGATCATTCAAAGCGTTTGTCAACAATACCGGATTTAACGCTGCAGCCTGTTATCATTTTTAAAAAATTGATTTTTCTTTAACGTTAAATTGAGTTCATACAAAACGATAAAAGCTTATGGAGTCTTAAACTGACTGAAATCAGTTGTTGCCACCTAAATATCATTAAAGTGGTCCAAGTGCTAAATGATATCCTTTGTGAGTCTATTACAAATTTTGACAAAACCTTGGTGAAGTAGATGAAGAGTTGGTGCTTTTGATTTTCACAACCATTTTATTTTTGAATCAGACTTATTTCTTTGTTTTACATAAAATATATCAAAACATGTAACTTATCGAGATAAACCATGTCTTGGCAGATTCCAAAAATACATTTCCGACCTAGCAAGACGAGAACTATAAAAATAAGGTTATCCACTATAAAATTGAAGGAAATACTGCTTTTCTAGCACTCTATAACCAGCTTCATTCAACATCTATTGCAAGTGATTTTCGTTTGTTTGATGTGCAAACGAAACGTGGTGAGCGGTATTGGCTTCCAATCAATCTCCTTAGATGTAAATTATTAACTTTGTATCCGATGACGTGCTTACGTGTACAAAATTGCAGATAAAACAATTTTACCCTTGACGAAGAAAAAGTAATTATAATGTACATCATCTGCATGCCAGCAACAAGGAACACAAAGGAATTCAATAAATGTTTTAACCATTTTATTTAAAATTATTATGTGCTGCACTCTCATCAGTCATAGTCAATACTTTCATTTGTACCCACATGCATCGCAGATAAGGCTTGCCCTTCTATTGAGTGGTTGAAATTAAGGCTACCATGTTCTCACTATAGTGCTTTGGAAAAAACATTAACTAGAATGCCTTGGTTAAAAGCAGACTTAAGAAACCATGAAGATTTGATGGAATCTGAATGATGAATAGTTCTTTTAGTTGGTCAGTTTTTGCCATATTGGCTGCGATTCCTTGCATATTTGGGTCAGGTAAGTCTCATGTAAACTAATACTGAAACACACGGTATTATAAAAAAATATGCACGTGTTGAAAGCAATTGAAAGCAATCCCTTCTTTCTTCTTAAAAAACTGTCAATTTTTTTTATAAACATGTCTTTTAGTTCTACCTATTTCCATTGTATCTCTTTGGTCGTAAAGAAAAAAAATTTTTCAAGCATTCTTAAACAATAATACCAAACCGTTCATACTACGCCATAATCCAAGGGGTTACGAAAGATCTCACGTGAGCAACGGTGAATGCGTGGAAACGTGGTAGGATTGGTGATAGGCAGTTGCAGTAGTTAGCCCTTCTGGAAGGCTTGCAAGGGTGTATTCCTTAGGGAGGGGTACATAGTTTATTATATGTTTTCCAGTTTGATAAGCGGCTATCAGGAAAACTGGGAGAAACAAAAAACAAAATTACTTTCTACATGGAATTTGGTCTGAATGAAAGTTGTCACCACTAAACACTGTTCTTCAATTGTGAATTATGGCATGCTGTGGTACAGGCTGAGGACCAGCCAATGACTCAATGACTCAAGTGTTAACGCTTTAATAGTAATGAACTTGGATCACAGACATAATCAGATTTTCACAATCCATACTATAGCTACCTGAATTAAAACAGTCAAATGTTAATCTGCTCACACTCTTGAAAGTTAGTCCACCAAATTCTATTCTTTAAAACAATTGTCGCTCATACCAAGATTAAATATTCCAGCTAAAAGTGGCCCAAAATACACCCTTCACTTAATTTATTTGATCTCGGGGCGCTAACACCCCGCGCCAAGTGGCCAGCCGCGACAGCCGAGCAACAAATAAATAAATACGGGAGACCTTTGAAATGTCGTCCTTAGTTTACGTCATTTGCATCTGCCTTTGTCATCAAATAGTCAAGATCACGGGACGATAATTCTCTCAAATACACCGGTTATAACCGAGTCTTGTTTTTAACTTTTGTTATAGACGGGTTTTTTTTCGATAGAAACCTTAGTATCACAAACATGGGTTTAGAGAAGAATTTAAAACCTTTCATGTCGTCCACAAACTGAGATATGAGGGAAAATATATTGAAATAGCGGCCATTTTGGAATCAGATGCCAACATGGAAACAACCAAAATTGTGTTCCTTGGTCTCAGTTTTACCTTAAAAAGACAAAAATAAAAAATCAATGACGAACACAAGGCAGAAACCATACTATCATGCCTAACGTAAAAGCAAGATGGGGAGTGAGGGCATTATTCTCTTATGCATCTGCCCATAAACCTATTTAAACTTCGACCGTGTGTGTGGCGTGGGCGACGAGCGAGCGCGCGCGCGCTCGCGCACGTGTGTGTGTGTGTGTGTGTATGTGTAGGGTGTGTGTGTGGTTCATTTTTTGTTATCAGGTCGTTCCAAGTAGAGTTTTCGGCATTCCATTCGAGTTTTCAAGTAAAATGCCCCCTAAGTTGTGACTCGATCTGATACTCGCAGGCTCTGTTGTGCAATTAATGGATTGAATTATTACCATGATTACGTTTCCCACACTGAGTGAAATCGACCCCAGTTTGTATCACACTTATAAGGCTGACTCAGAGAATTCCCGATGAGGGCACACTTCTTTTTTTTAAATCGATTTTTTGCAAATACCATAATGCTTGTCCCCGATAGACTAATTACTGTTAATTAACTAAGGGCAAAAAAAATCAGGTCCTTCATACGAAAAGCTCAACTTGGTCATAAAATTCCGATCCGGAATTTTGTTAATACACACTATTACAAAACGGTCTGTAAATTTTACGGAATCTGGCAGCATATTTCCATCATTTGTAGGTATTTACAGCAAATTTCTGATCAATTACGGAACTTTGACAGTAAGTTTACATAAATTTATGTAAAATCAGTAAAAAAAAAAAAAAAAAAAAAAAAAAAAAATTTCCGTAATTTAAAATTAACAAGAACCAAAAAAAAAGTCGGAATATGCTGCCAGAAGATTTTTTGAAATATTTCCGTAATTAACATTTTTAAGTTAGATCTATTTTTTAATGTTTTTTTGTTTTCATTTACATTTGGTATCTCTTGAGGATAAAGAAAAAAATGTTTCAAGCTTTCTTAAACACTAATACCAAACGTTCATCGCCATATCCAAGGTACGGAAAGCTCTCCGTGAGCCGGTGAATGCTGTTGTGGAAAGTGTTAGGATTGTTGATAGGCCAAGTTGCAGTAGTCGCCCTTTTGGGAAGGTCATTTGCAAAGGAGTTATTCCTCTTAGTGGATGTGGTAATAGTTGTATTATATTGGTTCCGTTTGATAAGCGGCTATTAGGAAACTGGAGAAAGAAGAAAGAGAACAAAACAAATATTTTCTACAGGAATTTGGCTGAACTGAAATTTTGTACCATAAACACATGTTCGTAATTGTGAATGAATATGGCTGCTGATGGTACCAGGATGAGGACAGCCAATGCTCAAGCTCAATGTTACACGCTTTATATATTAACTTGGATCACAGGACATAATTCAATTTTTCACCAATCATAATACGAGCTACATGAATTAAAAACATTCAATGTTAATCTGCTTCAACACACCTCTCTTGCACAAGTAAGTTACTCCCGTCACCACACTCTAGCTACCCCCACCTTCGACAACACCCTTTCTCGCCCTCCCCCATACACTACACAGATTGAAACATACTCCACGCAAAACCGTGGCCCAACCCCACTCCCAAAATACACCCTCACTAATGATGGATCTCTGGGCCGCTCACCCGCCGCCAAGTGGCCAATCCGCCGACCAGCGAGCAAAAAAAACTAAATAAATAAGGGGGAGACGCGTTGAAAAATTCGGCCTTTAGTTAAGGAATTTGCATGCTGCTTTGTCATCAATAGCAAGTCACGGGACGCTCATTATTTCAAATAACCGGTTATACACCGATTCTGTTTAACTTTAATAACGGTTTCTTATAGAACCTTAGTATCCCAAAACATGGTTTTTTAGAGCGCCAATGTTAACTCGATGTCGGCCCACAAAAGGAGATATGAGGGAAAATATATGAAAATTAGCGGCCATTATTGGAAGCCAGTGGGCTGCACAACACTGTGAAACAACCAAAATTGTGTTCCTTGCGAACTCTCAACCGCCCGACACCCTTAACTAACATCCCCCCCCCACCCACACCAACAACCACCACCCTCAAAAAATCCAATTTTAAAGAACACAAGGCACAAGCAAACCATAAACCTCTACCCCCATAGCTACCTTTCTACGCACGAGTGGAAACGATGAGGATTGTCTCTGATGCATTGCCCACATAAACCGATTTAAACCGTCGACGGGTGTGGCGTGGGCGAGCGAGCGCGAGCAAGCGGGCGCGGCGCAGAGCGCACTGTGTGGTGGTGTGGTGTGGTATGTGTGAGGGTGTGATGTGTGTGTTCATTTTTTTATCAGTCGTTCCAAGGAAGATTTCTGATTCAATTCGAGTTTCAAGTAAAAAGGCCCTCAATTTGGACCTCGCATTGAATTACTCTGCAGGGCCTCTTGTCAATTATGGATTATTATTACCATGATTAGCTCCGCCTCCTCCCCCTATCCAAACTGAAGGATGAAAATCGAAAACCACTGTCCTCGCGGCCCCTAAGCACACTAATTAAAAGGCCTCCCCCCCCCGGAACCCCCCACTCAGAGATTCCCAATGAGGCACTCGTTTTAAAATCGTACGCTCTTTCTTGCCAAAAATACCATAAGGGCTTGTCTATATATAATACTGTGGACCAATTAACAAGCTAAAAATCGAAAAAGTCCTTCCTACAGAAAATCTCAACTTGGTCATAAAATTCCGGACGGACCCCGGAATTTGTTAACCACTTGCTTAACAAAAAGTCGGTACCAATTACGGAAATTTATGCAGGCCAGTACCCCCCCCATTTCCTAGTATTTTAGGGTACAATGGAACAAGAAAGTTTGTCAATTAACGGAACTTTGACAGTAATTTTACAGAAAGTTGTCTCATAATATATGGAAAAAAAATATGGATTTACAGAATTTTGCACGTAATTAAAAAAATGCACAGAACCAAAAAAAAAGCTCCCTCGCGCAAAGATTGCGGCCAGAAATTTTGAAATTATGCAGAAATTAACATTTTTAGCTATTTTTAAGTTTTTTGTTCTTTGTGTTTACTTGTTTTTAAAACAGATTTTCCCGTAAATGTTACGGAAAAATCGGTTTTCGACTTTACGGAAAATTTTAACAGTGCACCGTATTTAGGCACGGTATAACTGCAACAAATGTTTACTGCATGGATTGGGAAAACGAAAATCCGATTTCTCTCTAACTTTAGAATTAAGCATTTTAGGTGACTCTGTAGTCTAGTATTACTACTTTAGATATTAACTACACAAACAAAATTTTCGAAATCTCTGAGTCAGCCTTAATTGAAACGTAAGAGCATCTCAAATATTGTTCTATGTTTGAAGTTACATTCATGTAATCAAATTTTTACCTAATCGCATCACCAAAGATCGCTCGGTTATCTCGCCTAAGAAATCGTTTGAAAGAAAAATTGTGGATGTTTTAGGAGTATGCGCTGGGTTTATCATTAGTTATAGGCAAGAGCAATTTTTAAAACTAAAATTCATATTGAGCTCTTAGCAAATTGATGCGGTTTAGAGTGCACCAGAGGGTTGTTTTGAATTAATCCCATGATGATGCATGTGACTGATACAGTATTGTAATAAAAACATGTCAAGTACTTAGGGATAAACGTGTTCCAAAAGTTTTAGAACCACAAGACATTCATAATCATGCAAGATAAATCCCTAATACTAACGAGTGGTGGGTTAAATTGAGCGTTAAAGTCAGGGAGTGTTTTATGTGTTAGGAATGGGATTTATGTAATCACATGAATCCTGTTGAGGGATGAAATTTCCCAATACAGGTGCATTGTGGATTGACTCCAAACACCCTGGAGGGTCACATGCCATTCTAACCTCAATTAGAAATTTATGGTTTTTATCGCCTTTGGTGTAGCAGGGATGACATTTTCATGTGATCGATCGGCGATTGCGTTGTGAATAAAATTTAGATATTTAAAGATCGTCTATGGAAGCTAAACATATAACGTAAAAAAACGTAGAATGGGGTATTATGATAAATACGAGACCTGGCTGGTAATACAGAGGAAGACTAGGGACCATTTTTATGGTGCCGTGTATAGCTCAAAGAGTGAGATTCGTCTACTTAATTTGCTTTTTTGAACATACACAAAATAGCAAATAAATAAATATTTTGGGTTAACATGGAGTAAATACATGTCAAGGTTTATACATGGCGTAAACATTTAAATGAGTTTAAAAACCGTTGTCTTTTTTTGTTTTCAACATTAAGAGTAATTAAATTGAGGGGGGTTATCCCGTTGTATGGAATTTTTTTTGTTTCCGTTGCAAAGAAGCGAAATATTGTAATTAAATCTACTTGATTTCAAAAGATATGGATGATCAAAATTATGGAGACGTGTCATATAGAAGTCCCATGGATTGCAAATGAGGTATTGCTATGCATTCCGCCAAGCGCTAACTTCCTTTTCCTCTTCGTTCACATGGTTCGTCCCAGCCCCCCCCCCCCCACCCTCCCGCTCACACCACCCCACCACCACCCCCCCCACCCCCCCCCCCACCCCCCCCCCCCCCACCTCCCCCACCCCCCCCCCCCCTCACCCCCCATCCCCCCCCCCACTTACACCCCCCCCCCCCCCCCCACCCCCCCCCCCCCCCCCCCCACCCACCCCCCCACACCCACCCCCCCCACCCACCCCCCCCCACCCAAACCCCCCAACCCCCCACCCCACTCAACCACAACACCCCCCACCCAACCCCACACCAACCCAACACCCCCCCCCCCCCCATCACCACCCCCCCACCACCCCCCCCCCCCTCATTTCTTCTTGGCACAACGTGAGCCAGCGTATGACGGAATCAAGTGAATATTCATTTGCATCCATGGGACTTCTCTATAAAATTATATGAAACGTTCAGACCACATATAAAAGGCGGATCGATACAAAATCGTCAATAAAGATTGCTGTTATAATTGGTTTGAACCAGTGATAATTAACAATATTTTCCAAAACAATATAGTTCACTTTTACTAGGTCACTTTTAATGTACTGCGATACATTTCTTATGTACTTCTTATTTCCTCACCTTGCTATATTTAACTTCAACGAATATTTAAAAATAATAATAAACAAGCAATTAATGCACTTGGTAACAAACTTTGATTAAAAAATATGATAATACTACACATAAAAATGCACAAAATGCAAAATTAATCCATTTGTCGTAAATTATCATTTATGTAAATAGCGTCCTCAACGTAGCACAAACTTTAAAGGCAGGGGACGGTTGGTGAAAGGAGATCTGGCCGGCAGGGAACCACAGTCAGGGTGGGGTTCCCTAGACGACAACGGAATAATACGTGAAACTAATAAGTACGCTGAAGAGTCAATGAAATCGAGTGCCTAGTGGTTAACCATGTTCCCGGAGTATGGGTCCGGGCGGACCATATCTCTGCAGCAGGACATGCTTCGATTTGGGCATTGGATTCCAAAATGGTATATTAGGGAAGGAATTCGACGGGCTTTTTCAATGGCAGGATTGGGATCCCCAATGACATTTTAACATAATTAGGCCATGGTAACGTAATACAAATTTGGCCCTTTGATTTAATGTTTTGCTCCAGCGGTGGGGATTACTTATTTCCTTCACTAAATTAAAACAATATTATTTTAACCACGAAAAGCGGTACCCACATGACAAAGAGTGCACATTATTAGAAAAATGAATAAAAAATTGTCTATCATTTTATTTCCAGAATATCAGTGACAAGGAATATACACATAACTCAACATGCTCAACGCGAACAATGAGCTAATGATATCAATAATATCGGACCGGGACACATTATCATCTTTAAATTGCGTCTCTTTGTAATGTGCACGCAGCTCAGTGATAGATTTCGAAAGTTATGTCCTTGCGCATTGGCAAGTTCTTCTCGTTCGAGATATAAAAGAAATCTTGAGCTTTCTACTGTAGTGTTCAATTAACTTGACCATTATTAATAATTTTTTCGAAAAGAAATGTAAAGGGCCCATATGAAAGAAAAGCCCATGGCAAGGACTGACATATTTGTGCCAAAACCAGATCCGAAGTTATTGTCTTAAAACCCTATTTCATTCAATACCAAGACAGAAAGGCATGGTATTCAGCGACTCCACATTTTTACAAATCATGAGCGAGGTGAGTATGGGCCCACCTTTTAAGTTATGAAACAGCTATAGAGCTCAAGAAGGCGAGTCCACAACCCATGATATAGCTAAATATTTTCAATCGGGGAGGGCAGTAACAATGGACATGCATACCTGTTGAGAAGAGATCTGAAGTGCGTTTAGGTTGATTGTTGAAATTCATTAGCTCTATTGTTGGCTGAGTTTACGGTACATTTTGGTCACTGACATTATGGGAGTAAATTAGTTGACATTTATAATGTTTCTAAATAATGTTGCCACTTTGTTCATTTGGGATAAGCTTTCCTGTTACATATTTTTAAATTTTAGTGAAGGAAGTAAATCCCCAGTGCTGTAGCAAAAAACGATGGTTAAATCACGAACATATCATGGCCTATAAACCGTTCAGTAAAATCTTAGTAATATCATGATCATATTGGAAGAAATTATTGGATCTTCAAAATCCGTCAAGTTTAGTGGATTAACACCGCGGCAAAAACAGGTCGTCATTCCAAGAACGGTCATTTAGATTTAAAATCGTCGTAACCAGAGATAGACCTGTAGCCAAGTCTGATATATGTAACCCGTGCGTATGCGTAAGAACCCCTCCTAAAGTTAAGTCTTTAAAAAGACTAGAACTCGGGGGGTTAAACCGGATGTTGTGCCGATATGAATTCATTGGTGCTGTTAGGATGGCATGTTTTACCACCCCCCGCTCCGTTTAAAGTGCTTTATATCTCCAGTTCGTCAAAAAAGAGCAATTTCAAAAACAAAAAAATGTAAAGTAATGAAAATTGGGGACTATTCTCCTAGAAAACACGAATTTGGATTTTTGAATTATCACTAGAAGTGCTTATTGTCTGGCTCCCAGTTGCCATGGCGGGGACAACCAATTTCATAGCGCAAGCCTGTAATTGATGCCCTAGGATTAGCTATTAAAAGAGGCTACATGAGGCAGCCCTCTCATGAAATGTACAATTGACTTATTTATTAAGTTATGCCAATATATGCAAGACGTGCTAAGAATTGGCCTATTATATAAATCGTCTTCCTCATATTAGAAAAACATTGGTTGTCAAAATTGGATATGAAAAATTAAAACCTTAAACATAAATTTCATTTCTCCATATACTACCCCCCCCCCAACCGCAATGCCACTCAAGTGTATGTTGCTAATCATATGATGACACATCCTTGCAAAGCGGAACTTTCTGATTCTTGGGGGAAAGGGTTCATGTTAATTTCAATTACCCATGAAGCCTACATTAAAATTTCACCTGAACCAAATATTTGGGAATTTATGTTAAAGTGGTATTTTTTAAAACCGGCAAGAGGTACAATTTTGAGCAGTTGGCTTTGATTATAAAGGTTCAAATTCATCGGTTCTCATGAAAACTATAGTATATAGAGACGGGCCGCTTTCCTTATTACGATATGTCCATTTTCATTCTTGTTTCAAAAATGTCAAAACCGCGAAAATCTATACGTCATGAGTCTTCCAAAAAGGCAATCGTACCCATTTTGGCGCAATTGAGTTTTTGCATATATGATGGGTTACTATATAAAAAGCGCTTTTCATATACCAAATATTGAGCAAAAATAAAATTATAATTTTAGAAATAATAGGAATTTTCCGTTTGGAAATCATACCCACAACGCCAAATGAAAGTATTGCCAAAATGGACCAATCTGCTTCGTCTGTTTGCTGTACCTGAAAAACAACCCCGTACGACAGGCTTATTAAAAGTTGACCTATCGAGTCAATGGAGCGGCCCGGAACTTTGACAAAAGTGTCTAGTTTTCGAGTTACCCCCTCCCCTCGGTACAAAGACAATACACAACCACTTTATTTGAAGGATAATATATAGATTAAGAAAAACTGATGGTTGTGGTTGAAATATTTGGTGCAGGGATGATTTTTAGGCCGAAAATGCATTTTGGACTGGAAATTAAGCGAAATTATCATTTTTTAAAATTGTTTAAGTAAAAATATTCACAATCTTATATCCTTTTGTTATTGAGTATAGGTTTTATACATTACATTAAGGGTTCAGGTAATTACTCGTTGTGGTGACATGTGATAAAAAGGTGTTTTTTAAGGAAAAAAAGTGACTTGAGGGTTAAAATTCTAAACCTTTATGGTATATAAAAAGAAACTATTTAATATAAATGTCAGAGATGATACCCGTCATTTGCATCTGATTCAAATTTGTTTTACTAAGAAATTAATAATTCTGATTTCTTATAGGTTTTAGCAAAAAAAGACGTGATTTTTTTACCCAAAAAACACCCCTGCCACAAAGTATTGACCACAACCACCATTTTTTAAATCTTTCGAATAGAACTTGGTTTCGTTTTGTTTTACCGAGGGGAGGGATTGTCGACAATTTTGCTGTCCAAACCGCTCTACTAATCTTCCTTCTCGATCAACACTGGGAGCTATGAAGGTCTGGTCGGAAGTTTATTAGTCCAAGTGTGTGTAGATGATATGAGACATTTTGCACAACTACAAAATATAAATTGGGTGCAGTATTTTACTGACAAGAATTGACCAAATAATTACTGTGAAAATTACAGTATATGTAACAAATTGATCCAATAAAAAAACACTGAAAAATATATATTTGGCGAGTTATTAAAGAGATTGTGAATGTGTGAAAATAAAAAGCAAGACGAACAAACTACCTTGTAGGCCTATTCACAAATGTCAAACAAAATTTTACGGTTCAACAAGTCTAAAATTTTTGATCTTGATACGTATGGCCTTCACCTCGAACCCTATATGCTAACGTTTCCGCCACTGATACCCCGTTTTGAAATGAGAGCTAAAAACATTATTGTAATCCCATAGAGTACTTGTAAACTAATGTGGGCGACCAAAATGGGGCATATTTTCGCTCAAACATCCAAACCAAAATCCTTTGGCCCTATATTACTACAGGGTAAATGAGAAAAAATAGTAGCTTTCTTCGATAACCAAACTTTTGACCACTTAGGTAAAATCTGAGAATAATTTCACAAATACCTATTTCTTTGAGAAAATGTTAACACAAACATAAATGTATAAGTCACGGTAAATTGTCAAAAAATAGTAGCAATTACTCAGTTTACACTGTTACATGCATGGAAAATTCAGTGATTGTTGAAGCTGAATGAAGTAAATAAATTCAATCAGCTATGTTGTAATAAAAGTTAACAACAAAAGACAATTTGTAACAAGAAGGTCACAAAAACACGCACTAATGTAGAGCTTTTATTCCTTCATTTTTTTCATAGATAGTTCAAAACTTTTGTGAAACCCTTTGACGTTTTGGTATGGTTGCTATGATTATTTGTTCATTTAATTTGAAATATATTAATTTGAAAGGAAAGTAATGCATATCAATTCCATCTTCCTATATATTCCCTGTATATAAGGTAACATAGTATCGTGGTTAGGTATTTGGGTTTCATAATCAGAGGGTCCCAGGTTCGCTTCTCAGTTAGATAGGCTTACATGTATAATCAGTTACTTAAAGATAATTTACAGCCAAATTAAGATCAATAATGATAGTAAAACATAGTACTTCAAAATCTTTTCGTTTTCCTGTTTTC